>PVJL010002957.1:69701-174897 GCA_004026885.1 Lyroderma lyra
GTGTGTGTGTGAGAGAGAGAGAGTGTGTGTGTGAGTGTGTGTGTGTGAGAGTGTGTGTGAGAGAGAGAATGTGTGTGTGTGTGTGAGAGAGTGAGAATGTGTGTGAGAGTGTGTGTGTGTGTGAGAGAGAGAATGTGTGTGTGTGTGTGCGCGCGCGCATGTGTGTGTACACGCCTGCACAAGTGCTGCAGGCTCTGGCTGGCCTGGCACACAGTGAGGCTGTGGTGTCCCTTGCTTAACATAAATAATCTCACAGAAGGTCACCATCAGGGAAGGTTATTTTGATTATGACACAGCAAGACAAAAGACCGTTCCTTCATCATGCCTAAGCACAGACGAAAGCAAGACTGCGCAAGTGCAAAAATGACCACCACCCACCCACCCCTCCTCCTGGCTAAGAGGAGACCCTGGAGCTTCTTCACCAAGGCAGCTTGAGCCTCGCTCCATATGCCCCCCCGCCAATGCTGAACTGCCCCTGCATCCGACAGCACACTACCCAAGGCAACACTTCCTTCTTGAGACGTTCCCCGTATCACCAACACAAACCCAAATCCTGAAACAAGCCCCTCCCAACACCTCTTACCAAGCAGCCCCTTGGTGCAACCTCCCTGCAGCTGCTAGCTAGCTTAACTTACGGACAAGGTGGACTTCAGTTTCTAAACATCACAGCAGCTTTGGCCCTGAAAATGGTAGCACTGTGCCATCCCAAACGCAGTACAGAGGGCAGTTCCACAGGCTGCCCACCACCCTCGTTCCAGAAGGCCCAGCAGACAAGGTGGTGCCAAAGGAAGGGACAGACTCGTGGGGAAGGGACACGCTATTGACATCCCTGGTTTAAGCAGAAGCACCAGTAACGTAGTCAGTAAACCCCCTCTTACAAAATTGTATTTTAAGTGAACTTTATAGAATGAACATGACTTCAAAGTGGCTGGCCCCTGGAAGTGGCAGCAACCTTCCCACCTCGGGTACCTTAAACCTGTGGGTGTCCGATGGCGACCCCTGGTTTCCCCTTCAGCCCAGCTCCCCCACTTCCTCAGATGCGTGGCCTGTTCGGAGTCACCTCTCTGGAATGGTCTCTCTCCGATCTCACACAATTCTTATCTCAGCCTTGGATGTGTGATCTATTGTCACTCAAGAATCTCTACAACCTGATAGGATAGCCACTACCCCATACAATGCCTTTGTCAGAGTGAGAAAACAGGCATCCCTTCTGGAGGACGGTGCCAGGGGCACAGGACTTGGCGTGTGGACACTTGCATTGTGCAAATTTGAAAAATAAGCCCCGTGCCAGGGCATGCTTCGTGAGTGGAGCACAGGTAGGTCTTCACACTCTGTCCCTCACCAGCCAGGCTCCCTTGTGCTGTGCACCAGCTGCACAGCCACACACAACAGCACTAAGTCTACACACACACCCCGAACATCTCATGCCCATGACTCTCACACCTGTATCTCTAGGCCAGATCTCCTCTGAGCCTAGCATAACCAAACCAAATGCCAACTGACTTCTTTCCTGAACGTCCCATCAGCTCCTCAGACTCAGTCCCACACCCCCAACCTAAGCGATCCCCAGGCCCACTAGGGAGGGTGCTGGCCCAGAAGTTCCTTTCTGGCTGACTGTAATAGTCCCACCCAGTAGTTACAATGTCAGTTTGGCTCCACACAGATGCCAGAGTGCAATTTCCACAGTGGAGATCTGACTGCATCACTTGCCGGCTGACAATGCTTCAGAGGCTCTGCATGTCCAGCGGAATAAAGCCAGTGCGTCCAAGTAGGCCTGCAGTGCAACTGTCCCCTGGTCCTTACTGCTTCCCAGCCTCACCTCCAGACACTGTGTGAGCCAGCCTCCGCCACTCAGCCGTCCTCCCAAGCACACCAGGACCTGGCACGCTTCTGGGTTTGGGGTGCTCTGTGCTCCTGTGGAGGAGACGGTTACCTCTGCCCAGTCTTTCCCTGCTGCCCTGGTCTAAGTCTGTTTATCCTGTGGGCTCCTGAGGACTTCACTCCTTCATCACCAATTCAACTTAGAAGCTCCTCCTTTGCCCCCTGTACCTCCTACAGCACCTGCTGAGCTCTGTCCCACCTCGTGAGGCTTCCCAGACTTCCTTCATCTCTCTCAGAACACTCGTCAGTCTGCGTTTAATCACTGATGGCCTCCACTGTTGCCCACACCCGACCCCGATGCCCTAAAGACAGCTTGTGCAGTCCTTGTGTCTGCGGTCCCAGTCTGACTCTGCCGTGCCCTCACTGGGGGCCCCTGTGCAAGTCATTTACCCTTGCTGGGCACCAGTGTCTTCTTCTGCCTCGACAGTAGCCTTGGCAGTCCTGGAGGGCCTGCCCTGCCCAGATATTCTGTAACTTTGTCTGCCAGGCTTGGAACTCAGTATCGGAGTGTGTCTAAAAGTCAGGCAGAGTCCCCGAGATGGCAGCCTCCTCTTCCAGGCACGTGGCACAACAGCTGCAGCCCATACATCTAAGAAACCCTGGGCCTCTTCTGCTTCTAAGACAGTCCCTCTTACTGCGTTCTTCCTCCCACCCAGAAATCTTCCTGGATTAAAACCAATTTCTGGAAGTTTCTCCTTACCACACCCAAGAGAAGCAGAACCAAAAGCGATCCCAGAAGCTGTATCTAATGGCACCAGCACTAGACAAGTCTTGCATTGCTTTGGGACAACGCACTGGCTGTCATTCTATGCATTCCCCATCCACAAAGGTCTCCCCACTCCCAGCCTTCGTGGTACAATCCTGGGCTCTGAGGACCAGGCCCACCTCCTCTCCCTCCTCCCTCCTACTGTGCTTGCTGCCTGTACATACCATGGATTCTTGTGGTCACATTGTGCTCAGGGACTCAGTTTATTTTGGTGCCCATGTGTCTTTTCTGCCCCACAAGATTGGGAGCTCCACAAGGGAGAGGACAGCAGTGGATAATCTGGAGATGACCTGGGGCAGAGCGAGTGCTGTCATTTCAATAGAGAACGGGCAGTGAGACACTAGACTGTACTCACCAGGCTGGATGCTGTGACTTCGCTGCAAGAAACTCCCTTAGGGCTAATCAGGAAGTGATCCTGCTCCTTGCTGACTCTCAACTGGAGGAAAGACACGTTCTCAGTGGCAAGAGAAAACAGGTCGTTGTTTGCATCCCTTCTTTCCCTGAATCCATTGCACGCAAATCTTCCATCTCAAGAATCCTTACCTCCCCCCCACCCCAACCCATGAGGGATGAAGAGGACTTGGCCTTCGAAACTGGGGAAATGTTATCTCTCAATGGTCAAGGGTAGCCCTAGAAGTAGGACCCAGGAGTTCCCAGCTACTCATCCAGAGAAGTTTCTGCTGGGCAGGGTATCTACTTCAGGTGACCACAGTGGTTAGAAACCTTGGGAGGGCTCAGCATTTTGGCCAAAGGGCACCAGCAGTGCCATGGTCATGCCAATAGTCAGGAGTTCTCCCTTCGGATTTTGTGGGGGGCCCTACCCAATCCCAGATGCTCTCCTCACCGTGACATAGGTATCACTCAGCTGGGCCCAGCCGTAGAGGTCCAGGAGTCGATACACACTGCTGATCTTGCACCGCATTAGCCGCTCCCCCTTGGCCAGGTTCAAGGAGTCGGCTGTGTGAAGGTCATTGATGGGTGTCATCATGGAGAAGTCTGCAAGGGGACAGGGTGCAACTCTTGGGTCAGGGGCTCCTGTCTGCCCCCCACTTCCTTGTCCTAGTCCAAATTCTCACTGATACTACATAACTGCACGAGAGACTTCCACAGTCTGGGAATTCAACCTTTTTTTTAACCTTTACTCAGGGGGAGAAAATCCATAGATGGACAGTTATGCCCAATAAAGCCCTCTGCTTATTTGGGTAAGAATAGCATTGCTTTTGGTCAAATCATGGCAAGACTCAAGGTCACAGAATGAAAGGTTCTCAGAAGGCTAAGCTTGCCATAAATCCTAAAGATGGACATTAAATAAAAGCAAGAATAAGTTTCTGGAAGGAAATATGTGTACATTTCATTTGTTAGTTTTTACAAAGAAGTTACTAATCATTAGACCTACTATTTATTATATTGTTTTAACTATACCATGTCATTTTTCTCTGGTTTGGAACCAGGACAAATAGAATTCCAAGTCACCCAGGAAGTAAATTCCTTAATTTTTTCTAACAAGTCATAAACTTCCAGAAGTCAGGGTGACTGTGGTTGGCCGAAGGACTTCAGGCCTCAGGCAGGGCACATCTGCTCCCCTCTAGCTATGAGTCCCTTGATTCTTTATTATTTCTTTCTGGCAATTTTGGGGGATATGGAAGGGATTTTGAAACGGTCCTGAGAGTTTGATAGTCTTATCCTCAGGGCATCCAAAGGATCTAGGAGTTGACATCTACTCTGTCCCATAACCATGGTGACTGCTGCCTGCAAACCTCAGGAGGGCATCTGAGCCCCAGCACTCTGATTAGTCAGTGTCTAGCAACCAATAAGAGAATCAATAGGAAAGGGTTCCGGCTTAAAATGATGTCTGGCTGGGAGCCTCCTGATGCTGCTTCTCCCAGAATCCCATTATTAACTTTAATGGATTAAAATGCTCTTCGGAAGTTTCTGTCATCTCTATAAATCTCACTGCTACACAGTGTGATGTATGTCTTGGACCAGGTTTTCCATTAGTTGAAATAATAAGATGGTCTGTGAATGTGAGGATGGACTGGGTGCTGTTGGCCCTATACAAAGCAAGTAGAGCAAGCCTCAGACACCCCATGTCAGGAAAATGCTCTTAAAGGGCCTGTGCCCACCAGGGTGGTACACCTCTGGGGCATGTGTCTATCAAATGTAGTTGACAGGGACAGAAGTGGTCCAAAGACCCAGCTCAACTAGCAAGAAGAGCAATAAGGAAGCTCCAAAGTCAACAGTTTCTAATTCAAATGAACCAGTCTGGGATGCCTCCTCCTCTCTGCATCCCCCAGACAAGAAATTACCCCTTGCTTCACCCCAGGTTGCAAGAAGGCATGGCAAAAGCATAAGTCGCCCAGGCAAAACTGGACAGCTGGGCTGCTATCGGGCCTTCAGACCCAGAGTTCTTTGCATCCTTCTCTTACAAATAACTATGGAGTCCCAGTGATGGCCAGGTGGCCAGAATAGGTCTGAAGACACCCCATCACATCCTCTGCATCCTGGAGAGTTCCTCTCCCTGACTCTGTGAGTATGACTCCACCCACGGGCCTGAGGGCAGCAGAAGAGAACCAAGGGCTCCATAGGAGTCTCCATCCCCTGCTCTCAAGGTCTTTTAAAAATATTTTTCAATTACAGTTGACATTCAATATTTTTTATATTAGTTTCAGGTGTACAGCATAGTGGTTACACATTTATATAATTTATGAAGTGATCGTCTCCCATTAGTCTAGTCCCACCTGGCACTACACAAAGTTATTACATTATTGACTGTATTCTCTATGCTGTACTTTATATCCACATACTATTTTGTAACTGCCAATTTATAATTAATCCCTTCATTATTTTTACCCAACCCCACAACCCACTCCCATCAGGCAACCATCAGTTTATTCTCTGTATCCATGAGTCTGTTTCTATTTTATTTGTGCATTTATTTTGTTCTTTAGATTCCATATATAAGTGAGATCATATGGTATTTGGCTTTCTCAGTCTGACTTATTTCACTTAGCACAATACCCTCAAAGTCCATCCATGGTGTCACAAATTGTAAGATTTCATTCTTTCTTATGGCTGAGTAACATTCCACTGCATATACATACTACATCTTCTTTATCCAATCACTATTGATGGGTATTTAGGTTGCTTCCACATCTTAGTTATTGTAAATAACACTACAGTGAATATAGGAGTGCATACATTTTTTAAATTAGTGTTTTGGATTTCTTCAGATAAATACTCAAAAGTGGAAATGCTCTATTTTAATTTTTTTAGGAACCTCTATACTGTTTTCCATTGTGGCTCCACCTATTTGCAATCCCCACCAATAGTGCACGAGGCGGGGGTCGCTCTGGAGGCCTTTTTTTTTTTTAAATGTGGGTCGTTCCCTGGCTGGGAATTGAACCCAGGCCACAGTTTTGACAGCGCCGAAGCCTAAGCCACTACACCACCAGGGAACTTCCTGAAGGTCTTAATAGAAAGAATGCTTATTCTCACCAGCCTCACAAAAGTTAGGATGGCTGAGCACCAGGTTTATGACTCAGATTTAAGCCATTTATTTACATGACTTCAGAAAACAGAAAAAGATGAGAACTCGCCAAACTCCCCAAAAGCTAAGGCTGAAGAACACACTGTTGCAAACAAATAAAACAAAACAAATTCTAAGGCAAATAAAGCTGGGCAAAGACAAACTCTCTGGGCTTGAACGTGTGACACTTTGACTTTCCCTCTCCACATTCCTTGACTCAGAGACCGTGATGTGCATTAATCAGATTTCCAGGCCTCCCATTGTCTTCCAGACAGATGCCAGTTGGTAAAGCTACAGGAATCTTGGTCAGCCCTATCTCTCTTTCAAGAGGAAAAGTATAAGAACAGAGACATGAAAATGTTGAAAGTGAATATCATAGATATGGGAGACAAAGACCAGAGAGCCAGCATGGAGATAATCAGTATTAATCTAATAGAAAAAATTTCTGGATTGAAAAGACATGTATATGTAAACTATATACCTGTGCATATTAATTATAAAAAGAAAGAGCCTACAATTATATACTGCCTGGCAAACATTTCTGAAAGACAACGATAAGGAGAAAAATTTACAACATCTAGAAAAAAATTTGGTTAACTACAAAAGAGCAAAAAATAGGTTGTTTCAGATTTCTCAACTATAGCAATAGATGCCAAAAGACAATGCCATAGGAGGTTTACAAAAAACAAACACCAAAATAAGTGACATAAAACTGATAAAAATAAAAGAATTATAAAAAACAGGACAGACAAATATAAACAAAAATTAAACAAGGCATAATATTATTTATTATCAAAGTAGAAGTCAGGGAAACAAGATTTTTTTTTGGCTACAGAGAGTCATTTTGTAGGTCATTTTTATATGGATTAAAGTTAAGCTAAAAAGAACACTTACGCTTTGAATAATATTTCATCAACATATACAAAGCAAAAGCTATCAGAAATACAAAGAGAAATGAACAGAGATCAAATACAATGGAAGACAACACAACTCTCATTTTTTGACAAAATCAAAAACAGTAAGTAAAGATATAGATTAAATACTATGCCCTAGAGATAGAGTCTATACCCATGTATCATTGAAAAATGACATTATTAATGCCACAAAGAAAATCTCAATAAATTCCCATCACAGACATTAAATAGGTCACATTTTCTAAATATAATGCAACAAAATTAAACATTATTAACAAATTCCTAAAAGAATACAAACTCAACCATTTGAAAATGAGAAAATGCACTCCTAGGTAGCTCTTACCTACCTAGAAATTAGCAATAAAGGAAATACTGTGTCGAAATTCATGGGATAAGATCAAACTAACACTCAGAGAAAAAACATTCATAGCTTTAAATGTCTTCATTATTGAGTTAAATATGAAAAGAAATCATCCATTTTATTCTTCTCTAGAAAAAATATAAACAACATAAAAAACAAAGAAAAGAATAAATAAATATGGAACAGAATTAATGAATATAAAAACAAAAGCAATGAATTGGAAACAAGAAAATTAGTAGAACCAATATGTAAATCCAAGAAGTGGCTCCTGTGAGACCTATGAATAAACCAACACCTGGAACGGTCCATAAAGAGAAAGTGGGAAAACACAGCACCAGAAATGGGAATGGAAGGTCCCTTACCCACAGCAGAAAGTTTAAATGATAAAATAATACTATAAATCACTCTAATAATTTTGAAAAGCTCCACAAAATAGATTATTTTATACAAGATAGATCACCAAAATGTACTCAGGATCCAGCAAAATAAAAGTCTTAAAAATCCTAGATCAAACTGAGAAAAAAATGGTTATCAAAAATATTCCAGACCTAGATGGCTTTACAAGGAAATAATAAATCTTCAAAAAACAGAGACTTCCTATCTTATTTAAACTCCATTACGAGGAAGGAAATAAAGATTGCCCAAAAAGTGAATTGCTGACCAATCTCATGTGTGAATATGGTTGTAAAAATCCTTAAGAAAAGTCTAGCTAATCAAATCTAGAAAAGTATTTTTAAAAGAATGCACCAAGACCAAGAATGATTTATTTCAGGAATGAAAACAGAGTTCAATATTAAAAAATCTATTAATATAATTTATCACATCAATAGTTCAAGGAAAGAAAAATCAATGAATGCCCAAAATGCATTTTAGAAAATTCAACATCCATTGCTGAGAAAAACCCTTATCAAACTAGAATATAAAGATATTTCCTCAACATGACAAAGAATAACCATCTCAAACTCTTGTGGTAAAAGAATTTCCATTAAAGTCAGAAACAAGACCAGGATCATTACTCTCTAATCTATTATTAAACATTGTTCTGGGAGTTCAAACAGATACAGTGAAAAAACTGGAAAGATAAACCAAAGAATAATGTTGGAATGAAGGATGCAAAAATGGCCATTATATACAGATTATGTGTTTTTCTATATACAAAAACCAAGAGAATTAACTGAAAAGATATTAGAATTTAAGAGTTTGATAAGGGGCTAGTTTAAACATTATATATCCAATGATTTCCCCCAGATGACAGCAAAAAAACTAGAAAAAAATTGAATGGAGAAAGAATCATTTAAAATAACAGTTACATAAAATTTTCCAGTATAAACATAACAAGAAATTAGTAGGAACTATATGAAAATAACTCCTAAACTTTTCTGATGAACATTAAAGAAGAATTAAATAAATAGAACTATATCATGTCTGAAAAGATTTAAAATGCATTCATTCAAATATTTCTTTTGTGCCTACTGTGTGCCAGACACTTTCTTAAGTCCAGGATATAGCAGGGAACAAAACATACAAATGCTCTTCCCCTGTGAAACTTACTTTCTAATATAAAATTGTAAATTTATAAATTCTTCACCAAATTAATCTATGCTTTTAATGTAATTGTCAAAATTCCAAGAGGAATTTTTTTGAGGTAGGTGGGAAGACCTAACAAAATACCTCTAGAGTTATTTTAAAGAATAAACTTGTACAAATAGTTGAAAAAAATTGGCAAATGAACAATTAAGGGTATTTTATCAGATGATAAAAACAATGGGGAAAGTGTTTCTTAAGTATGCAATCAAAAGCATAGAACACACAAGGAAAACAACAATGGATTCAACTACATGGAAATAAAGAGTTCTACAAGACTCCAAAAACATGATGAATAAAAATAAAAAGGCAAACAAGACACTGGAAAACAAAACTGCAATATATTTGACAGATAATAGGGACATAGTCTCACTTTATGAAGATTTGAAAATCTATAAGAAAAAATACACATGTAGGAAAACTGGCAAAAGACACGATGGGCAATTTACTACAAAAAGAAAATCGTGTCCAGTATGTGTATGGAAATATGTCCAATGTCATTAGCACATCAAAACACAAATAAAGTACTTTTTATTGTCTATCAGATCATGAGGATGGAACAAATGGTAATTCATGCTACGGATCAGGGTGCAGGAAATGGGCACTCCAGTGAGTGGCCGGGGGGGAGCGTAAATTGGTTCCATCCTTCTCCAGGGTAATTTGACATTATTCATTAAAGTCTATAAATCATGCATATATTTCAGTCTAGCAATTCTACTTCTAGTGATTTATCTTAAAAACATCATCATGGACATAATCACAGATTTGTATACAAGAACGTTTTTTGCAGTGTTGTTCATAATACCAAAAAGTGGAAAACAACCTAAAAGTCCAAAAATAGGATATTGATTAAACTATGGCATATTCAGCCCTGCCATAGAATAGCATATATCCACCCAAAATTATATTACAGAACCATATTTTATTATGTGAAAAATTAGTCAAGACACATCAAGCTTATTAAATGTATATGGATAATGTGATTTCATTTTAGTTTGCAAAATGTATATACTGTTAAGAAAAAAAGGTTGGAAGGGTATATATCAAAATATTGATAATGGTTATTTTTTTGGTTGTAAGAACACAGTATATAGTAATTTCCCTTTCTTGAATATTTTCCTGATTTTCTACCTGTATTGAATATTCCTGTATTCTTCTCATTGAGAAGTATTCTGTTTTTTATTTTCAGGTGTACAGCACAGTGAATAAGCATTTATATAATTTATCAAGTGCTTCCCCTGATAGGTCTAGTGTCCCTCTGACACCACACATAGTTTTTACGGCAGAGAAGTATTTTCTGATGTTTGTTTCTTAAAGGTTGTGGGCAGAGCTTTGGAGCCCAGGAAGATTGGTTCCTGCCCAGCCCTGGCTGCTCTTGGCCTTGACCTTTAGAGTCAGGTGGGCCTGTCCAGTGGGCCTGGAGACACTGGCTTCAGTGGTCTCCTTCAATTCCCCCACCCCATACCAAGGGAGTGGCTCCAGAGGATTGGGGGAAGAACAGCCTGAGTCAGGGGATGCTGCTAACACGAAGAAATTCTTTGGTTCTACACCCATAACTAGAGTTATCAGGGGGCAGACTCCTCACCCACCACTCTCCATTCCTGAGCCTTCAAGCTGAAGCCATGTAAAGGGACTTCAGTTGCAAAGCTGCTTCCCTCATGCTCATTCACTGATGAGGTGTGTGTGTTTGGGTGGTGGGGGAGGAGGGCGGTTCCTATATGGGCTGCCTCTCAGAGCAGTGACACCATGTTATCCTGTCCCCACTCCCAGCAGAACTAGAACCAGGTTCTCCCTTGAGTGACCACCACCACCACCACCCTCCTCTTTCTGGGCATTAGGGATAATTCTCCTGTGGGTCTTTAAATCGCCGCAGCATCAGAAGCAGGTTTAAGCAGGCACCTTTCTGGCTGCTGCTCAGCTCCCCCAGGTCTGCTAAAGCAACTGCAGCACTCACCCGGTAGCCTGGCAACCAAGCTGCTTCTTGCTGCTACTTTCTCTCTTCCCCACCTCACTTGTCCCCACCCTCTGCTTCTTGGCAGCTCCCCAGCTCCCCACGTACTCATGGAAGATGTTGGGAAGACTGCGTGGGAAGTGCTGGCCATGAAGTCCGCGATCTGCCGCAGGGCCCAGATGTTGGAGGAGTTGTTCCCCTTCTTCATCTGCTCCTGGATGAGGCCTTCCAGCTCCTCCCTAAAAGACTGAAGGCCCCAAGGTATTAGTCCTCCCAGTGTGTCCCCAGGGCCCCTCTTCCAAATGCCTACCCTGCCCCTGTGTCAGCTAAGCCAGAGCCACACTTGGGATTTCCTGGGCCCCAGAGGACATTGGGCAATTCCACTGGAATGTTGCTCTAGCAGTTTGGGGAGCAACAAGGAGATGCTGGAAATGAATTCTGTCCCTCTGCCCTGTGGAAAGTACTCCAGATTCCAGGTCCTTCCTGTGGCTGGTAGTCAAGACCCCTCCTCCCATCAGACATGGCAGGACTTCATTTTAGTAACTAAGACATTTTAAAAAGCAGAACTGAATGAAATATTGTGCCATCCTCCCTGTCCATTCAGCATACATACCTATGGCTCTTCTGAGCCTCTTTCCTTACTTTCAGAAAGATTTGATGACCTCAGAGGTCGACTCTACTTCTGATGTCCTACTGCTCTAAACTTGGCTTTTCAGACCATCAGGTTATGAATAAAGCATGCCTGACCATGCCTGAGTGGGGAATACTCAGAAGGAAATAGCTGCTTAGGTGCTGATGAATCTATAAAAAGACAGAAGCAGCCTGAGCCCCTCCCATCCCCCTTTCCTCCTGCCTGAGAATAGCCTCCCATTCGTTCAGGCTCCGAAAACTTGGTTTGGTACTAACTCTGCCACTTCTCCTATCACGCCTGCCACCCCTCCTAGTCACACTCTGGGGTTTTTCCATCATCCCAATGCTTTTAGCACCTGTCATATTCCTTTAGGCTCTCCAACACAGTGTCACCTGTCAACCAAGACCTCAGGCCCATCCCTGGGCGCTCTCTGTGAGGCCTGAGCATCCACTGTGTGTTCTCAGCCAGGGTCATACATGGCCCATCTAATGCCCTGGCTCCCCAGAGTGGGAGCTGAGGCAGAGCCCATCCTGTGAGCACCTGGAGATGCCAGCTCCATCCCTGGGCTTCCCAGCCCTTAGGATTATGCACTGTTTCCTGAGGCCCCACCTCAGTCCCCCAAGCTCTACCACCCTCTAACTCCCCTTGCCTCTGTCCACACCACTCTTCCTCCCTCCCTCTCCAAGGGCCTGCACCACACTTCTACTTCAGTGGGCCATTAGAGCCACGCTCTGTGCTTCTGAATCTAAATACACCACTTCCGTCAAGGATGAGCTGTGTTTGTGCCAGGCAGACGTCAGCTAACCTGGAGCCTTGGTAGGGTGATCCTGAATCACCCTCCCTTCCCAGGCCCTGTGCTATTGCCCCCTCAACCCTCCACTCCCCCAGCCTCCTGGGGTTCCCAGGCCCTCTCCACCACTGCCTCATGCAAGTCACCTTTACTGCCCCGACAGTGTGCTCTTTGTGGTGTTCAGGAAGGGGCGCCGCAAACCTCCCACGTGGCGCCCCCTGCTGGTTTCCGGTTTACACGCATTTGAATGTTCATTGTTGCCGCTTTGGGGGAGGAGGGAAGATGAAACTGTGCCTTAGAGGGGTCCCAGGAAACTGAGGTGGGGCTCTTGTCTCTCAGACCCACCTCCTCCCACCGCTGAGCCAAACCGCCTGCACATATACCAGGTTTTGCCATCCGCCAGTGACTAAAGAGAGAAGGACCTTCCCACGTTACCCCTGTCTTGCTCAGTGGCCCTAAAATTGCTAGGACCAAGAGAAGAGGAGTTAGTTGTCTTTCAGGTTCACCGAGATGAGTCGGCTCCGCCCCCTCTTCGCCCCGCCCCGCCCCGCCCCGCCCCGCCCGGGTCAGCCCCCACGCACTGGGCTCTGGAGGATCATGGTGACGCGCTTCTTCTGCTCCATCAGGTTGAAGTCCTGCCGCAGGTCCGCCGCACGGTTGCGAAGGCGCAGGTACTCGGGGTCGTCCTCAGAGAAGCGTTCGAAGTACTGCTGCCCCTGAGGAGGCGGCGGGGAGGCGGCCTCGGGGACAGTCTCCTCACTCATTGTCCTGGTGGACTTACAGTCCACTCCTGGAACCCTGCAGAGATGGGAAGACGGGGCGGACAGGTTGATGCTCCCTGGGGGGACACGTGTCCTACAGCAGAGGGATTGAATTCATAGTGGGATTGTGGTTATGCCCAGAAGGGTGTACCGTAAACGGAGCCGCGGATTGGAGGGCCGCGAGCCGGCAGCTGCCGATCTTTAGGGGGCGCTAATGGACCATCGTATTAAACGAAAATATGGCTCGGGCTCAGGGGTCCACACCCCTCCCTGACCCGTTAGGCTTAAACGACCACCCTCCGGTTGCAGTAGACATTTCTCCCAGTGCAATCATGACCTGCAGACCTCTTTGAGCATTTCTGTGATGCATATCTACACAGTGCAAAGCTATTTACTGGGAATCAGCACTTCATCTAAAACGTAAAGCCTCTATGAAGCCTAAAAAAATTTGGTGGGCAGTTCACAAAAGAAAATGGAAAAGAGAGCAGGAAGTACTACAACATGGGAAACACTTTGCACAATGCTGTTCTGCACAACTTTAATTTTGCTCTAGCCTCTGGAAAGGAATTATTGGTGAATTTGTTCCTATAAAACGTGTCTCAATGCAGAATCAGATTCTTATTCCAAGTTTGAAAGAGGAAAATTCGTTTCTCTGAAACCAAACTAAATAATTATTGAGAAATAGCAAAATGAGAAACACTGTTTGAAGGACACCAGGTTGCTGGGCTGCCCGGCGTCCATTTGGACCTGGTCCCTGGAGTGAGGGCTACGGCAGCATTTGGAGAATTGGCCGGAGGATAAGATACATTTTTTCCTACTCAAGTGTGCTTTTGTAAGATGCCTGAATGAGGAATGAGGAATGTCTTCAGTTGCCATATTGGAGCACGTCTGAAGAAGCAGTCCCCCTCTGTGTCAGCACTGCTAGGCCCTCAAATCTGAGTTATACCCCTTCAACACCTGGGGGGCCTTCCAAAGCTTTAGCCTTCTCCTTGGTGGTGGATCGCCTTCTTGGGGAAGGGAGGCAAGTGTCTTGATCGACTAGCAATTCGCTTTTGAACAGGACTAGGACGATACTAACAAAAGAGCACACCATAAGATCCAGACACCTGGCCCCTCCTTAACCTGCCCCTCCCTCACTTTACCTCCAGGGGCTCTCCTACAAGGAGGTGGAGTGCTCTCTTGTTCTCTCATCCCTGATCTGCTCTGCTCTGCTCCCTCAGACGATCCCGTTAACCCAAGCCTTAGCCTTCATTCCAGCCAGCAGCTCATTACAAAAGGGGCCTTGCTGGCAGCTAGGAAAGCATATTCTTGTCAGTGAGCTGTCTGTGACCTCTTCTATATTCTGCTTCTACCCTACCCTCCACCTTGCATTTCCTCTGAGTGGGGCGGACAAAGATGATGCATTAGGTAAGAGGAGAAGTGGGACTTCACCCCATCAGCCCAGAACACTCAGGCGACTTTTCCTTCCTTTTCTTTTTTTTGCATTTTTTCCCTTTTGGGGAAGGGCAAATAGCAAGTTCAAGGGAAGGCACATGGTCCCTCAAGAATCAACTGATGGCCTGAACCCTTGGCCTAGAGCAGTGGTTCCTAACCTTGAGTGCACATTGGAATCGCCTGGAGAACTTTAAAAATACTGATATTAGAAATTCTAATGGGATTATTTTGGACATCAAGATGTTTTTAAAACTCACTGGGTAATTCTAATGGGCAGCCAGGGTTTTAAAACTGCCTAGATGTTAATGGTTGTAACATGTAGTGAAATGTGTCCATTCCAGGTATTAACCATTTCTAGCAAGCCTGCGAAAGGTGGCACAAAGCCTCATGTTTCTAATGTTAGTGTCAGGCAACACTTCCCATGGTTTTTCAGCCCCACCTCCACCCCCAACTACCACCTGCCACCATACCCTTGACCTGGGACAGCAACAGTGCTCCAAATCCCACCAAAACCTGCTTTTGCAAGTTCACCCAAAATGTGACCTCTGATCTTAATCCTTTCACTAACTAGTCACCTCCTTATGAAAGCCCTCACCAGATCTCCCCCAACTAGCACTACCCTTACCAATCATGGAGAAGGGAGTCTGGGAGTTGCAGCCCAAAACAAACAAAACAAACATGCTTTAAAGAAATACTTGAAAGCATATTCATCAGCTTGCTAGAATGGTTGAGGTTGTACTTCATAACATTTAAAGCCAGATTCTTCAGCTAGGTGAAGAAAGAGTGACTGAGTCAGTCGAGGATGTTTCTAGTGTAATTAGCTCAAGACCAAAAGTGAGAGCGTGCAATTTTGCCCCAATTCTGTCATTCTCCAGCTGCGTGGACTTGGCCTAGTAATCTCCATCTTTGGGTCTCATTTTGTCCATCCCTAACTGAGGAAGTGAGCAGAATGACCTCTGGGGCCCCTTCGAGCTCTCACACTATATGGAGAGAGACTGATTCATGTAGAAAAGACAGAAGGATGGAGGATCCAGGTTTCCTGGAGCAAGAGACTTTCTGCATCTCCCTCAGTACCTCCTCCTCAAGCCAAATGTCAAAAGAGAAACATCTGCAACGGACACACATGACAGTTGCCTTGTGAGTTCAAATCAATCCCATGTGATGGGGTGAATTAAGAGTCTTTCACCTCCATCGTGCTTCCACCCAGCCTGCGAGTGGGGAGTAGGAAGAGACTGCATGGTCACACACTATGAGAATGCACCAGAGCCAGGCAGGCATGCAGTCACCACCCAGTTCTGGGCAGACAGCGCTGCAGACCAGAATTCTTCCAGAGGCATTGCCCACTGCACCCCACCCCTTTTAATTTTTTTTTTTTTTTGGCATTTTCACAGCCCCACATCCTTGATGCTATTTTTTAAAATAGCAACCAACAACCCCTGCCCCTCACAAGAGTACATGGGATGTGAGCCTGGAGATCAATGCATTCTTTACAACTCCAAGGCTCACCAGCTCCAGAACTACCTGAACCTCAGCTTCTCTGGACAAGGGTTTTGACCAGCACAGGCTGGTGCTGAGCCTTCCTGGCCCAAATCCTTTCCATCTGGCAGAAAGAGGCTGATCCTCTCCTCTTCCCCTTGGAGTGGCTGCATTTCCCAGGAAAGGGTCTGGGAAGGCTCTTAGGCAGCTCTCCCCTTCCTGAAACAGTAGGAATGAAGTTCTGGCCTCGTGGACAGGTTACTATACCACTATGCCCCCATGCCCATCTGCATGTGTTAGAGCCCAGCCCCAGAGGGCTGTTCCAGACCAGAGGTGGAGGAAATGGAAGCCCTGACTCCCTCACCATGACAGCGGGAGCCTGCTCAAACCCTTTGGCTTTGTGAACCAGAGGGATCCTTTTGTGTGCCTTCCTCCCCTCTGAGTACAGGGTCCAGCAGAAGTAATGCCCTTTTTAAGTAGTTAAACTATTGTTATGTTACAGAATTACATGCTTATGATTTTGTAATAAAAGGTTATTATGTTATATATTACCAGCTCATTAAAAGGGCTTTACTTCTGCTGGATCCTGTATTTCATAGGTGATCAAATTGTGTGCAGCATGGCGTGGTGGTTAAAAGCAGGGACTCTGGAACAAAACAATGAATTCAAATCTCAGCCATGCTACTTACTAGCTGTCTGATCTTGGATAAGTTACCTAAACTCTCTGTGCCTCAGTTCCCCCCTATATAAAATGGGTATTACATTTAACTACCCTTTCAGGTTGTTGTGAGGATTAGATGAGTTAATGTATGTAAAGTACATACTTAAAACAGTGCCTGGTGCACAGCAGGTGCTATTAAGCATTTGCTCTTATTATATATATATATGTGTGTGTGTGTGTATGTATATATGTATGTATGTATACACACACACACACACACATATAAAATTTAGTGGCTAGAATCATCGTATCATTAAGAACTCACATTATGAGAGGTGTATGATTCACCTGTAAACAGGTACACACTAAATAACTGTAATTATATGTTTTAATAAAAAAAACTAATTCATTCTTGTGCTACATGAACAAAAGAAGACTATCCAGAAAAAGACTGATGAGAATGCCTATTCTCTGACCAGAGAGGGACAACATAGCAACCTGGAGATCACAGAAGAGAGGGCAGGATGCTGAAGATCAGAGATGGCCAGCACTTGTAGCACAGGTGTGACATCATAAAAAGTAGATCTGGTCTTTGTTTGTCCCTGGTTATTGGCACAGAGCTTCAAAACCCCTTGGGATTTCTAAAATTTCCAAAATATACTGGGAGTGTCTTTTGTTATTCATAATGAGCCCCCTAAACCAAAAATGAGTTTATGCTGATGTGGTGGCTTATGGTAGGCCCTCAGGTAGTTTCTAGGGAGGGACTGACCATCAAGACCAGGCGCTTGATGAGAGGGTGGCAACTTCCCTACCATGGAGGAAGGGAAGAGGAGGGGCTGGAGATTCAGTTCAATTAAGTGGCAAATTATTTAAATGATTATGCCTAGTAACAAAGCCCCTTCCCCGCCAACATGCCACCCCCTTAAAAAATCTCTGAACACGGAGGCTTGGAGAGCTTCCTGACTGGTGAGCATGCACAGAGCTGTGCTGATATGGTGACACACCTGGATTGCACAAGGAGGGGGCACTGAAGCTCTGTACCACTCACTCAACCCCCAGACCCTGCCCCATGCCATTCTTCCATTTAGCTGTTCTTGAGTTGGATCCCTTATAATAAAACTGTAGTCACAATTACGGTGCCTTCAGTGAGGTCTGAGATCACTTCAGTGAATGACAGAAATTGAAGGGGGGAACATGGGAACCCCCAAATTTATATCCTAATCAGTCAGAAGTGCCAGTGGCCTGGGGATCACACTGTAGCTGACCTCTAAAGTGAGAGTTTTGTCAGCAACCTTGCCTTTTACCTTGTGGTAGTTAATGAGCATGCCCTTTGCCTCGGGGTAGTATCAGAACTGAATTAAATTGTAGGACACCCAGTTGGTGTCAGAGAATTGGTGATGAGACATGAACTTCTATTCATGATTTACTTTTATTTCCAGGACCACTCTATGAGGCAGACATTATTGTCCCCGTTTTACAGCTAAAGAAACTGAATCAGAGAGGTTAACTAACTTGCCCAAGGTAACACAGATAACAGTGGAGTCAGGATTTCAACCAGAACTGTCTGTGGCTTCAGATGTTGTACTCCCCCACTCCAGATTTCCCCAAATATCTATTGTGCTGCCATGTGGAAAAGGGATTAGGCTGACTCCTTAAAGCCTCAGGAGCCAGAACCAAGAAAATGAGAGTTTGCTGCAGGCAGGCAGGTTCTAGCTGAGAGTGCTGGGGAGAGCTTCCCACCAGCAGGAGCTGCTCAGTAACAGGAAGCTGGGACAGGCTGCCTCTGGGTGGTGAGCTCTCTCCTCAGCATCACGGTGGCCACGGAAGCAGTAGAAGGGCTTCTGCCCCAGGAGAGGACTAGTGACCTCTAAGGTTCTTCAGATTCCATAGTAGCTCATGAGTGAGCAGGATTGGATGACTTCATGTGATGACCTGAGTGTCGAGAAGGTCATGTGGTGAGATGCACCCCACCAAAAAGTGTGTCCCACCCACATCACCTCCAAAAACTACTGATGAGTTACCAGGAGGCTGGACCAGCCTTGACCCAGCTGCCTCTTCTCAGCGTTCAGCCTGTGCACCCTGCTCCGCTCTCAGGACGCCGTCCACATGTAAAAGATGTCAAACATCCAGGTGGAAACTGGAAAACACGAACATAACAAACGTCAGGGTCTTGTCGGCACTGCCGTCACTCCTGCACCCTGCTTTTACAGGACTACTAGGAGCTGATTTACCTTAAGGACTGCTGAGTAATTCTTAAAAATGAACTTAAAATGAAATTTTATTTTAAAAGCAAATTATGTCTACAAAAAGGTAAAGTTTCATTATCTTTACAATTGGGGTGAAAATTCCTTTCAAAGAGAGGAATTGGACAATTCCTGAGCTGAGTGTTAGCCAGTGAGGTCCAGAGGAGGGAGGCGGCTGTGCTGGGTGGAGGGAGTAGAACGTTTGCCCAGAGGGGCCATGAGCTGCTGGACCAGACAGGATATGACGCTTTCCTTATGTCCCCCTTCCTGAAAATACTTCACCAACAGCTACTAAACTCACAGATGTGGTGTGAGTGATTTTTGGAGGCAGCCCAAGAGACAGAAGAGGCCTGAAGAATATCATACTCCAGGCAAATGGGAGGGTTTTAGAGTTGTCCAGGCCAGGAACTAACTGGTGGATTCATTTTCACCCAGAGTTCCAAAAGGCCCCAGCTAATACCTGAGTAACAGGCCATAAAGTACTACTGAAGGAGGAATGGACAGTTGGTAATATCTTACAAATGAGGGTGAGTTGCTACACCAAAGAATACTGGGGATCAAGGTCTTCAAAGTGTTCATCATCGAAATGTTTTTTAAAAGTGTCAAAGATAGTTATCCATTTTCACTTGGAGGGCGGTTGTTCAGACCCAGGGATACTTGTCTCATGCAGGGTGAGCAGCATCCCCACCCCCACCCCCACCCCCACCCCAAAACCTGCTAAGGTTTGAACTGCAGAGTCTGAGCTATTTCTTGTGTCCACTGAGAAATTAATCCTTTGCCCCTGGAAGGGACCTGTGCCATTCATATAAGGAGACAGCCATCTGGCCCCCAGATAAGTATACATTGTACACAATAATTCCATCAGTGTTGAAATTCCACTATTAGAGCTCCATTTCTTGGCTTCTGGGTTATCCTCTTATTAAAACGAAGCTAGCCCTGAGAGGTATTGTAGGCAAATGCATTATGTGTAAAACACTGACCACTGGTACTGAAACTGTCAGATCTCTGATCGCAGGTTCAGCCTAAGAAGGGTCAGGACAGGCATGGGACCAGCAAGTCTTAGTGAGGGAGAGTGGAGAGAAACAGGCCTGATGCCAGGCCCACCCAGGAGGGTCCAGCACTTTGGGCAGAGCTGCCACCTGGGTGGGCTTCTGGGTGACCAGACGAACCATTTTAAACAGGACAGAGAGCAATGATATGGTCCCATTTCAAATGGTACATGTGGTCAGCCTACTGACACCTTAAATTTAGCCCAGTGAGACTAGGCCGATCATGCATACCACTTAAAGCAGAACAGTACTGTTGTTTTCTGTCCCATTTAAAACAGGACCTCTGGTCAGCCTACTTCTGGGGACCCTGGTCTGTCAACCCTCCAAGCCTGCTGCAGTATTAAAGCCCACATCACCACCCATTCAGCCTTCAGTTTCCCCAGCACATACTTCGAGAACCTAGCTTGTCCCAGCTTCCAGGCCCCTTGGGCAGAGCTGAGAGGCAAGGTGGGTGGGGTGTGAACAGCAGCATCAAGCCCCAGGGCTGACGCCTCCTGGGAGGCCTGGCACCTCTTGCCACCTGCTCCCTGCTCTCAGAGTGCAGTCAAGCTGAGCTGGGAGGTGGAAGAGTTAGGATATAGGATTCTAATTCTAGTTGGCCGTCCACTAGCCTGTGAGTCTGGACAAGTCTCAGTCACTCTGGGGCCTTTGCCCACCCGAATGTCCCATGGCCACCTTGAATTCGACCTGTCCGAACAGCATTATTCCAGCCCCCCTTGCACCAGAGCCTCGCTCCCCCAGCCAGCCCCTCCTCTCTGCACGCCCCGCCCCATGCCCCAGCCACCCCACCAAAGGTCTGGGAAGGCAGCATCGACTCCTCCCTCAGCTCGCCCTGCATACCTCCCTACTCTGTCACCAAGTTTTCTGGTTTGATGTCCTATCCAGAGCACCGTGCCCCGAATCAAGCCCACGTCTCTCCATCCCTTTCATGGTCTCTGCCCAGTCCTTCCTCTCGCATACTTCTGTCCAGTCAGTGCCAGAGTCGCCACTCTGAAAACGCAGTCAGGCCCGTGCCTGTCACTGCCCCACCGAAAACCTATCGGTGGCTCCCATCACCTGAGGAAGGCAGTGATCCTTCACCTTTCTTTCTAATTCCTGCTCCTTTAGCCAAAATTTGGTCATTACAAAGTGATAGGTATTCTTTTTATATTTATCAAATATAAAATTTTAGTTCTGAATTTGCTTTTTCAAACCAAATACAGGCTCCATGTTGGAAATTCAAACCACCCATCCCAAGCAGAGGTCGAGGGAGACTTGCCTTTCTTACTCTGGCCAGCCCCTTCCTCTGGAGGGCTGCCACCCTGTAGAATGAGGTGCAAGCTCTTGGCTGGCACCCAAAGCCCCATGGGCCTCTCAGTGCCCATCCCCACCCTCCCTGCCTATCACTGGTGCTCCGGGGCTATGCCAGCACCTGGAAGGCACCAGGCTGGTTCCACCTTCCCGATGGTCCATGCTTGTCTCCGCCTGGTGCACGTTCTGCTGTTTGCCTCCTCCCTTCAGCTCACGCTGTCCTGTCCTCTCAGAAGCCTTCCCCTTCCACCCTTGTCCCTTAGGCTCCTGTGTCACCATTACTCACCTCTTTCCTTCCACTTACAGTCCAACAGCAACAATCTATTACCATGAGCTCCTAGTGGACAAGGCCGGTGTCCAGCCTTTCTCTATTCCTGTGTTGCCAAAGGACCTGGTGCCAGGCAGGTGCTGAATACATAAAATGAACTAAAATTCAGCTAACACTGAATTGGGAGGAGTTAGGATGGTTTGGCAAAGCAGCACTGGCCTGGCCCTGGGGCCCCCGAGATGAGGAAGGCCCGAGGGGAGCTCATGGTACAATGTGCCGAGACGGCCCATTTCAGAGTAAGGTGCTGAGTGTTAATGGAGGCTGCATGGCAGGTGCCCCAGTGCCTAAATCACCTCCTCTAAGACAGAACATTCTTCTGTTATATAACCCAAGTGCTGGGCCCTCTCTGGCAGCCATTCCTCCTGCCTATTTTGAAGCAGAATTCCATCAATTGACTACAACTCTCAAACTACCAAGTCCAACTCCACAATATACTATGAATTATGGGGAGAAAGGAGAAGGTAATATTATGCACCATCCATCATGCTCCACAACCCCCTTGGCTCTCCACAGGTCAGCTGTACCCCTTTATCCGTGTCTCTCCCCTCCCCTCTACAGCAGCCCCTCCCCTGTCCCCACCCCAGGACCCTCTGCTGGAGGGAGCCCTGGAGCTCCCTCTCTGCATCTCCAGTTTGCATCCTCACACTCTTGACCCTACTCAGCAAAGACTCTGGGATTCACCATCCTAGGAGAGCAGCTGGGGACTGCAAATCATAAAAGACACTCCCTGTCACAGGTCATTTTCTTCCCTGTCCCTTTGAAGACCAAGTAGATGTAATCACTGGAGTATGAAATCGTATTTCTATGGGTCGTTCCTTGTAGCTGTAAAAGAAACAAAAGGTCTAGAATGGGTGTAACAGATGGCCCAGGTGTCTGACTTATTGTTAAAATCTATTTAAGCTCCGTGCACACTAAGGAGAGGTGGGCTCCTGTCTCAGTGGGAAGTGTCCAGACAGGAGCAGGCAGCCTGTAGCACCCAGTACCCTGAGTCCTAAGTGGAAAGATGCTGTAGGTTGTCATTTCCTGGATGTTCCTACCACTGTCCGGGGCACAGCTATGCCCCGTGGCAGTGGTGGCCTCTGAAAGCCCCAGGCCCCAACCCCATGGGTCAGCTCCAGACAGGGGCAGCACAGCATCTGCTTCAAGCTTTACCCTGTAAGTTAGAGCCCAACTCACCGATTCCTGAATGAGTCTTCCAGCCGTGAGGGAGGAGCTGGTCACAGCCTTGCTGCTGTGACTTTGCAGAGTAAATGGAGACTGTTGAATAGGGACTGGACCACACCCTGCCTGGTCTGGTCAGATAAAGAGAAGGCTCAAGCCTTTAGGTGGTGGAATTATGGGTAAAGCTTATCATCCGCTTTTTCACATTCTTCTGACTTTTCCAAAGTTCTACAGTAGGTATTAACTGCTGTGATCATTTAGGACAGAAATAGTTTAAAAGAAGAAAAGGAGAAGGAGGAAGGAGAGAGACGGTCATCTCTGGAAACCCCCCACCCCCTTGGCTGGAAGAATCCTTTAACCCCCTGACTGCTGCAGGCCTAAGAAGCACTCATTTCTGAACATTGCAGGTAGATACCTTCCTGATAAAGTCCAGTGAATTCTAAAAGCCTTCTAGCAAAGGATCCCAAACCCAATGGTTGGTAGGCAATTTTTCCCATTCTTCCATTATCTAGGAATTGCACTGCTGTGGAACAAATGAGCTCAGCATTCTTTCTCACCACTTGGATTCAGCTCCATTATCTCGCACTGGATGAGCCCAGTTATTTGTTGAGCATCTGTGGTGCCCAGGAGTGAGCAAGAACTGAAATTGGGCCTGAGAGGGAAGATTCCCAAAAGAAATGAGATTTGCCCCCTGTCTGCTAGGGGCCCACAGTCATGTTAAGGTGAAAAATGTGAATACAAATAAAACTATATTTCCAACAAGCATTGAACATACTTATTTCAGACCACCTCCAACTTTTTCACACAGCCTTTTCAGCACTTCCAACTAGTATAATAAAACTTGGTTGACTATTTGTCCAGTTGGTACAAATTCATAATGAACAATCCCTCTGATATCAAAAAAGGTTAGCAACATTGTTTTGACTGTTGATTTGGACTGCTGGAACATTTTTGGTCATGGAGAATTGGCTGAATTCCATTGTGCACTTTGACACTTTGTTTTGGGGTCATATTGATACACCCATGTTTCATCATTAGTGATAACATGGCCCAAGACATCATCTTGCCTCTCCAAAAGGTCTTGGCAAACTTTGACTCTCCTTTGCTTTTATTCATGGGTGAGCTCTTTCGGGACCATTTTTGCACACACCTTTCTCATGCCAAGATTTCAGTTAAGATTTCCCTATTTCTCTATTGGTGTTTACTTGGTTTGCTATGCTTTTCACAGTCAGCCAATGATTTTGATGCAGAATTTGATTATTTTTTGCGATGTTTTTGTCAGTTCTGCTTGTTACTGGCCACCCTGATCTTTCTTCATTGGTGACAATTTCTCTCCTCTCAGAAAAATGTTTAATCCAGTTGTACACTGCCATTTTCTTCATGGCATTATGCCCATAAATTTGGACTAACATGTTCCTGATTTCACTTCTACTCTTGCCAAGTTTAACAAGAAATTTAATGTTTATTCATTGCTCTAATTCAAGCTCCAACATTCTCATGATGGCACACAAAAACATGCAGCAACAATAATGAATGCCACTCAGCAAGACACTGCCACATGTCCACACGAACACAGCTGTAAGATTCAGATATACCAAGATTATAAAATCTTACCGAGTTGTTTGTACAGTGCTGCCAACGTAAGTGCCCGGTGACAAGTTCTTGAACTTAATTGTCAGACCTCATGTGTGTGCGTGTGTGTGAATCAACTGTTAAGTTCAACACAGTATAGGAAACTGAATATAAATAAATGTGTTCAACGTTTTTTGGAACAGGAGATTGGAAATTTGGGTCCACATTTATGAGGGCCAAATTCCTGAGTTAGACTTTGAAGGAAGACATTATTCAATCAACAAGATTTGGGCTGCTAAACCCAAATAGTTGTCACTGCTGTGCTGGGCCCTTCTCATCAGCACTGCAGTGAAGGGCCCATCACCCTGTCTTTCAGGGAAGGACACTGAAGCTCCAGGAAATGAAGTGACTTGATCATGGCCACAGAACTAGTGAAGGGCAGGGCCTGGTTAGACCCCATCTGGCTCCAGGGCCTATTCTTTCTTTTTACTTCCTCACACTTTCTGTCCCTCATCCAGATGAAGGTAAGCAGATGCAAGAGGCCTAATAGGAAGGTGGGTAGTGGAAATCAGCAAATGGTCACAGCCAATTCCCGGGTGCCATATTCCTGGAAAAAGCCCCAAGGATTCAGCCAGCACCTTAAACAACAATTCTGGTTCCTATTTCTGGCACGAGGGCAACAAGGGATGTAATTCACAATCCCTGCTCTCAAAAGGTCCATGAGTTTGGGAAGGGGAGAGCTCACAGAAAGGGACAGTGCTCCAGTACAGGCTCATGAATAGTGGGTTCCATGGAGATCTCAACCTCAAGGTTCTAACAGTGAGTTTGAACCCACTTGTCAGACAGCTTTGCCATCTATTGCAAAAACCACGTGGACTTCATGCCTTCAATAAAGGGGAAAGAAAAAGGGATTCAGGAAGCCATGGGGATGCAGAGACAATGCTGAACCAGCACGATGGCTGGGCTCAGCCTTCAAATACTCAGTGCCTTCAGTGAAAAGGTCAGCCAAACTTGCACAGTATGTGGATAAAAGCTCATCAAAAAGGCTGTCTAATTGAACTGACATGTCCTCTGATTCACTATTCCACACCTCAGGCTGTCCTAAATCTAGTCACGGATACTTGTAAGCAGTCATCTTGTCTACATTTTGCCTTTAGGCAAGATTGTATCTAACACTAATGCAACTATATTATGAAAAGTTTCACCTCGGTCAAGTTCAAACATAAAACAATTGATTCTACTTTTCAGCATAATCTGAGAGCATTTGTTCCTCAATAGGAAAGTGAAGGGTAGCCCACTGAATCATGTGGCAGTGCTGCCTTTGTCCCCATCCCCACCCACAGCCAAGAAATCCCGATACAGCTATTAGATGATGAGTCCTTCTATGCCTAAGAGAACAAACCTCTATCCTAGAGGTGAAAGTAAATGTTCTTTTAGCACATTAAGATCAAAGTTGTTTTGTTGTTTTTTTTTTAATTGGTTTTGTTGTTTTTTCCTCACTAATTGGCATAAGAGAAAATTATAAGAATGCCTTCCATCTAGGACTTGAGGTGTAGGGGTACAGATCTGACACCATCCCTCCCCTCTCCAGACTGTCAAAATCCACAACTCCAATGAGGCATGGGACTTGCTGACTTGGGACAGGGAGGGGAGGAGAATTACTAGGCCCAGGAAGAGGGGAAGTGGGAACTGGAGGGAATATGTGAAAAGGAGGAGGGTCTAAAGGCTCACATGCGGAGACACCCCAAAAGCCTGAGGAATGAGGCTCAGACTGTCACAGTGTCAGGAGTAAGATGAAAAAGAGGCATCTTGTTTGACTTTCCACTTCTCTCTATGAGACTCCCTATGACCCTACTTGGTTTGGATTTTATCGTGAAGATGTTAAGGAAAAAACTATTTCAAACTATCTCTATATATCTGTGTGTGAGTTTGCATATCCATGTGTCAGAGACAATGCCATGTGCTCACCAAACCCCCTTCCTCTTCTTCCTGGGCACCCACATTTCCCAGCCCCTCTTCCATCTGGGTAGGGCCATGTGGAATGTAAGCTAATGGAATGTGAGCAGAAGGGAGGTACATCACCTGCAGCCTCCTTGCTGGGTGCAGAAGATTCAACAGAAACCCTGGGACCCTTGGGAGTGAGGCAGCCACCAAATGGAAGAAGCCAGGGCATCGCTGAAGGCGCCCACTGAACATCCGACTGGAGATTCGAGGTGGTTGTTACAGCAGGTAGCCTGCCCTGAGAACACATTCACATCTCTTCTTTAGCTCAAGGGAATCTTCTCTTAACTCTTTGGTTATTGCTTCCATTTCATTCCAGTGTCTCCTTCAAGATCACCAATTATCCATATGTAGAATCTCTGTTCTCTCATTTTTTTTCCATTTTTTATTTTATTAGTTTTATTATCGACATTTCCCTTGCATTCTGACAGTTTGTCATTATTTCCAACTTTGCTGATTGTAATTCAGAAAAGTAATGTGGATTTTAATTATAATATTGAGCATTTTATCTTTTGCATACTTTCCTTATTTCACCTCAGCCCTTTTCATTTTAATCTCCTCTCCTATGACTGCCCTCTCCTATTACTTAGAAGCCTCATCTTTTTTTACTATATTAAGGATACCAAACAGTTTTCTGACATTTCTCATCTGGTGCCCACAACAGATTATTATAAGAGGTAAGTGCTTCTTTGGAATGTTTCAGATTATTTATCTTCCTGCAAAGTGTTTTTTTCTCAAGACATTTCTTGACATTGTTTTTCTTGTTCTATATTCTCAAATAAGGAGAAATCGAGTGCCCTAAGCTGCAATCTACAGGGAAAATAGCTTCTAGCAAAAGGTGGTCAGAAAACTACATGATGGGGAACTCAAATGTAGTGCACACATGACGAATGGTGACTTTTCCTACCTCCAGGCAATTTCTGCACTAAGCTGACCATAGCGATTACTTTAATAATTAGTCTACTTAAGATCAGAAATTTAAAAGGACAGCTATCAAGGAAACCAGCCCAATATGACATTTAGGTTATAAAATGGGTACTCCTGTTATAGAAAACTTAATGAAGTTCAACCAAATTCATTTCTAGGTGATGGGTGGTCGACCTATTAACCTCAGACGTGAGGGAATAAATACTTAGGGGTACCCACAAATATAAAAATATGACCCACTGCTTCATAAAGCTGAGATTCCATAAAAATTTTGATAATATTTAGGAAGGAGAGAAATAAAAGATAAACGTCACATACTGGGGACTTAGTCAGCCTTGCTTCTGGGACATCTTCCACGTGAAGAAATGACATGGGAGGCTAGTCACACAGGCAAGCAAAGGAAGACCTGTGATAC
Source organism: Lyroderma lyra (assembly GCA_004026885.1). Classification (NCBI taxonomy): domain Eukaryota; kingdom Metazoa; phylum Chordata; class Mammalia; order Chiroptera; family Megadermatidae; genus Lyroderma; species Lyroderma lyra. The sequence continues at coordinate 97,424 of PVJL010002957.1, forward strand.
AGGCCTGAGAAGTGAAGGCAGAGAGATGCCAGCTGGGTATTGAATTGATAGGGGTAAAAATAAAGTGAACATTGGCATCACTGTAATTCTCCAAATCTAAGATATCATTGATTAATTGATGTGCCATTATTTGATAATAAATATAACTAAGAAAGGAAAACCACTGCCTAATATAACTATGTTGTTATTAACTGGAGGACACATCCCAGTTTCAGAGATGCTGACATGTGGGAGAGAGAGTGTGCCTTAGAATTCATGAACTACGATGCCTAACTTAGAAGTTAGTGTCACTTCGGGACTGCCCTTCACAGTGTTGGGTGGGTCTCAGGTCATCCACTGGGTCAGGAAGATAAGGAATGAGATGAGACCCTTAACAGCCTGACTCAGGGTTTATCAGTAGATGAGCTTTGCTGGCCGTCAGCCCTGCATTTGCCAGGCAGGTATGGCGTCCTGAGATCTCTGAAGAAAGGCAGACTGATGTGCTCAAGTCCCAAACGCTTTCACTATGTTCTGCTGAGGAGTCATCTTCCTCCTCTATGAAACGGGAGCATCATGTCCTAAGGCATGAGCAGACGAGGATAAGAAGGCCAGAACTTAAAAGATAGCAAGATGAGGCAAAGATGGAGGTGGATACACTACCTGGGTTTCTCATTCGCTAAGCTGATGAAAACTACCTTGGCTGAAAGTGTTCTCCCAAGAGAACTAGCACACGTAAGTGCTCAAACGATGCTAATTCCCAGCTGCTATATCCTCCCTCCAAGAATCTTCCCAGATCTGCCTTTTGGATCTGCTCCACGTTTTCCCAATGTTGGGAGTGAAGAGAATTGAGGCAAGTAAAGGGAAGTAAGAACTACTAAGGAGGGCAGGGCTGGGGGTGGCAAATAAATCAATAGGAGTCCAAAACTATCTCGTTCCATTAAGGTCACACCATATACCATCTTGGCTAAGAACCTAGGCTCTGGAGAGCATTAAGGGCCCAGGATAGAATCCCAGCTCTGTATTTTTCTAGCTGTGTGATCTTGGGTAAGTTTCATAATTTCTGTAGACCTCAGTTTCTTCAGCTGTCCAATGGAGAAAGAAACAGTACCTTCTCAGAGGATTTTGAGATAATACGTGAAAGCACAGACCTGATAAATAAGAAGAGCTCAATAAAAGTTAGGTACTATTATTAAATCATTCTTCATGTGGTCTATTGACATTGTAATAATTGAATTTTTAAAATCACAGTCTGTATTCCAAGCATACATCTGGGCTGACTACCTCATCAAATGTTCTCAAGGGAATGTCAATGAATCTATAAAACTGAGCTTAATAAAATTAGGCAGGTTATGTTGCATGCTGAATTTCTATACTGAAGACACAGGTAGATTTTGGACGGATACGCGGTTTTAAATGGTGGGTTCCACTTTTCCATCTGAGCAGGTAATCAGAAGCTTCCAGTGCTGATTACAGGGCTGTTTGCACCACTAAGTAGAGATGCCTGGACTGGGCTGCAGGTGTTTCCAGCCAAATCCCTGACCGCCTGGACCTGACTGGCCATTTACATAGGCACCAAAGGCTGTGTCCAGCCATCTGACATGCTTGTATCTTGGCTTCTGGCCCTTCTTGTCAGCCGAGCTTGAAACTCAAGAGAAAGGACTGAGACTTTCAGTCTGGGAAAAGTGAAGGCAGTAAGGACTACAAACAAAATCATAAAGGGAATAAAGAGGGTGAATGCAAGGGGAGATCCCACTTCTCACCACTAAAAACAAGGGTATTTAAAGCAAATTGAATACATATTGGTTTTCTAAAACTAGTGGAACGTGTTAGCCCAAGGCGTGGTGCAGACTGGAACTGTAGGAAGCCGTAGTACACATCCATCCTTCATTGATGATAAACGCCACAAGGCGTTTAGCCATAACACGCTATCTTGTGGCAGCGTGTGCCTGTACAGTGCTAAGTGAAAAGGTTTCAGGGTGGAATAAATAACAGCTGGTAGTTCCTCCAACCTCCCTGTACTGTGCGGTGGGGGCGGGACAGCTGCCCACACTTCTTTGTGCCCAGCCTCCCTGGGATGTGGGACAAAGGGCCCTGCTGCCATCTTGTCCTCCACCTTTTGAACCCTCCATGATTTCAGAAGCACAGATTCTGGTCTAGATTGTCTGGCTGTAATCCAGGTTCACCTCTACTAGCTGTGAGACCTCAGGTGAGTCACTGAACCACCCCACCCATGCCTCAGTTTCCTCACCTGTAAAGTGGGAGAGGCAACCCCAAGGGGTTGTTGCAATCAAATGGATTGATCCATGGAAAACACATAGGACAATGTCTGTCACAGAAGAGGCATGAATTATGCTAGTACTATTTGGCAGTTTTCAGTATCTGGGTAAATCAAAGCATCAAGCTGGGTCCACTGAGGAGAGTGAGCCCTGGCTAGCACTTCAGAAGCCTGGGAATGTTCCAGGGGTTCTGTAGTGAGTTGAATGGTGGCCCCTCAAAAAATATGCCCATGTCCTAACTCTCAACACCTGAGAATGTGACCTTATTTAGAAAATGGATCTTAACTGATGTAATTAAGTAAAGAATCTCAAGATGAAATCACCCTCGATTATCCAAGTGGGCCCTAAATTCCATCACAAGTGCCCTTACAAAATGTACAGATAGAGGAGATGGCCACGTGGAGATGAATGCCGAGATTGGGGTGATGCAGCCACAAGCCAAGGAGCCCCTGGAGCCACCAGAAGCCAGAAGAGAGAGGAAGGATTCTCCCCAGAGCCTCTCGAGGGGGCATGGCCCTGCTCACACTTTGATTTCACTGTCCTGGCCTCCAGAACCGTCTGGGGCTTCTACAACCTTAATGTGTGTCCAAGTTGCCTGAGGATCTTGCTATCCGGCAGGTTCTGATTCAGCAGGGCTGGGTTGGGGCCTGAGACTGTTTCTTGAAGACTCCTGAGTGATGCCGATGCTCATCGTCCACAGACCACACTTCGAGTAGCAAGAGTTTAAGAGCATATTGTCATCAGCCTCATCATGGTGACAAAGGAGACCCCTGGAATAAGGGTCAGAAGTCGTAGATCCAGTCAGCTACCACACTGGGCCACTGTGACATGGAGGAGCCCAGCTTTCATCTGCAGGTACAGAGTGAATGCAAGCCATTGACCTCCGGTGCCATGTCCCCCTGGACTCGGCCGCTGCAGCAGCTCACTGGGGCAACGCTAATGGCTTGACGGCTCCAGTTCATCACCACCGGGGTCAACCAAGAAACAGTCTCATCCTTTCAGAGGAGAAAAGGAGAAAATGTCCTCATCCCTGGCTTATGAAGGGCCCAGAACAATGCCTGGGAGAATGGCAACTTTGGTGACAGAATCGCAGTTTCCTCATTTCAATGAACGTGATGGAGACTTGTAAATCTGTATTTTTGCCCTAATGTTTTTTTCTGGAGTGAAAAACACTTGGTCCACAAGGAGACAGGGATGTGTCTCTAATGCAGTCTGGGCTCTTACTAATGCAGTCTGGGCTCTTACGTGACTGGGGACTGAGGAGCTCAGTTTGGTAGACAAGAGAGGAGAGGCCACTGGCACATGTGCCCTAGTGGGAGTGGGAGTGGGGTAGACTTACCCACTAAAAGAGCCTAGGATTTACAAAAGCCTGGTCCACCAAGTTCAATGTGTAGGCTGACCAGGCGTACTGCTTTAAACGGGACAGAAAATGACGGTGCTGTCTGTTCCAAATGGTGTGTGGTCAGCCTACTGGCACCTTGAATTTAGCCCCGTGAGACTAGGCTGGCCACGTGTACCATCTTCTCCCACTCTTCTTCTACATGAAATGCCCATCCCAGACAGACAGGATCTCCCTCTCCTCCCCGTGCCAGCCCCCAACGCCACACGCGTCCCTGCCTCTGTGGCCTGGCTCAGGCCACGCCTCTCGTTCCCAGGTCAGGGGCTTTCCAATCTCCCTCCCTCTTCTCTGCTCTAGTACCTGTCATTTGTCACGAAACTGGCGTTTTTTTTCTTCTGCTGTTACTCATCTCTGTATGTGAGTCTGGACAAAAATGATTAATGCATGAGTATTTCCAGCCTTTGCCCTTCCCCCAGGCCTCACCCCTCCCTGAAACCCAAGAAGAGCCTGCCTCTCCACTTTGGTTCTTGGGGGCTTCATAATGCAGAAGTGATAGAGAAGGGGGACGGGGGGAGAACAAGAGTATGGGACCTTCAAGGGAGCCGGGGGTATTTAAGAACTTGTGTTGAGAGAAGAGCAGTTATGTGAGGTGTGAGGGGCAGCGGGTGGCAGAGAACAGGTTTATAGGAAATGTTGCTGCGCTCCACATACTCTCCATTTCACAGTTAAGATATGCAAGACCTTGGGTTATTACAAAGAGCTTTTGGTTACTCAAGTCCATCCTTGAGGCCACAGGCTAGAGCTCAGCCTGGACCTGGTGGGACCTGGCCCTGTGAGCGTCCCATCTATGCCTCCCATGCTTCCTTCTGGGGAACGCTTGCAGGGCCTTTTCCTGCACCAGTCTGCCAGGGTCTGGGGTGGGTGTCTGTGGCAGAACAGGGAAGGCCCTGAAAGCACACCCAACCCCCTCACTTGACAGATAAAAAGCCTGAAACCCAGTGAAGGAGGGTCCATTAGCACCTCAAATTCCACTGCGGCTGAAATGCCTGCCCGTGTGAGGAGCTTGGCCTGCGCTGAGGACAGAGTGCGACTGCTAATACCCCTTCCCCTCCTTCAGGGGCCCATTGCTTAGGTGAGGGGATCTCAAGCTGATCCAGTGTGACAGGTATTGATTGAAGACACTCTATGAAAGAGGTGCTTTGTGTGAAAACATGTTAAACATTCAAGAAAATCCTGCTAGGGACACTGCCCTGTTATGAATTGTTTTAAGATGAGAAGCATCCTTTTGCACAGACAGTAACCACCCCCTGGTCATAGGTGAAGCCCTCTGACCACTTTGCCTTTGGGTTTGGCCCTCTACCCACAAGTATGGCCCTTCTTCCACCTCCTCCTCCTCATCCTCCCCCATCTTGTACCTCCTCCTCCTCCCCTCACCCACAAACACCACCCCTGCTGGCTTACCTGGCCTTCCCCCACAGAGGCAATCCCAGTGCAGAGAAAGGTAGGTATGCCTTGGAAATGTTTTGGAATGGTAGGAGTACAGGGGTCTCATTAAAGACCTCTCTGGCCTTATTGGCCTGGTTTTCCCATTGGCAAGCCCTCAAGGACACGTTGAACTTCCAGCTCTCATTGAATGCCAGGGTTACAGGGTATGTCAAAGGCAACCTGGCCTGGGCTGCTCCCAGCCTGCCCATTCCTCAGCCTGCCCTGCTGCCCCTAGCAGGCTCCATGCCATTGGCTTCCCGCTGAGCTGGGGGCAATAAGAGGCACTGACCCAAGACAGGAGCAGACACTGGGGCATTTCCTTCCTCACCCTCTGCCTCACCTGGCATCTCCTCCATTGCCCCAGTAGCTGCCAAGGAGGACCACCATGTCCAGCTCCACAGTGCCCCTGGCCCCTGGGCTGGGATATTGCCACCTCCTCCCCTTCTCCCTCCAGCCGCAAAGTGAAGTGACTTCCCACTGGAGCTAATCTTGGGCAGCCTCTCCATGCCCTCTGCCTTAGCTAGTCCATGACCTGTGCAAATGTCCTACATTAAATGCCCTCTATTGAGCTACGTGAAGAAGTTCCTATCTTCCTTATTAGACCACAACCCCCTTCATTAAACTGAGCCAAGAGGGTGTGATCTGTCCAAAGAAAGACATACTTATACTTAGTTGTCCGTGACCGGACTGGGTTTGTTGGCTCTGTCTACCTCATCTCTGTAGTAAATGGCCAGAATAGCTTGCTTTGCTCTTTTTAAGCCAAAAGAACCACAAGTCAACAGGTTTGAAATACATGACTTCTAAGGAATAACCACAGTCATAGAAACACAGTCCTTTCAGGGTCTAGACACACCCTTTGGGTATGTGGAGTGATTTAAACCTTCACTCTGGGAGATGGAGGTACATCAATTAGAGTAGCCCAGGCTGTAACTGTAGGCAGGTCACCACTTGCTTCTGAGCCTCATATAGCGAAGGAAACAAAAGTGACACAAAATTACCATTTCTAGAATCATTTAAACATTTCTCATAATATATGCAGCAAAATTCAACTCCTCAGATTTTTGGACCAGATGGTTTCACAACTCTGCAAAGTAGGTTTAATTTAATAGTTATTTAAATATGCCATATATTTTAAATACACAGTGCTTCTGCTAATTAACACTTCATAATTTCTCAAGAGTCCCACAGGCAATTGTTACTATTTGTAACTGGTGAAAGATAGTGTCAAGAAAATGAATCCTATTTCTTTCCCAAATTGAAGTCCTGGGATAATATATGTGAAGTATTTCATCTCTTCCACCCTGTGTGAATGGAGTGGTGGGAGAAGACCAGTGTGACTCCCCTGGGGTTGGATGATGGGGACATGTGAGCCTAGCACCACTTCAGGCACTTCAAACACTGATGATCTTCAAAGGGCCAATGGGCCAAGACTAGTTAGATGGATACACATAAGTTAAACAGTGACCATCAGGAGGACATGGACTTACTTGCACATATATATGCACACACAGCACTTGTAAGACAAACCCAGTCAATAGGGTAAAAATGGCCTCAGTCGTGTGAGCCTGAGAGGCAAGGCCAACTACAGCCATGGATGCAGGGGTGGGGCTGCGGCTTCTCTGCCCCCACGTCTGACCAGGCTGCCTAAACACCCGCACGCTGCGCCTCTGTGCTGAGCTACCAGCCTTTACAGCAAGATTGTCCAACCCACAGCCGGTGCCTGCATGCGGCCCGGGACAGCTTGGAATGGAGCCCAACACAAATGTGTAACCGTTCTTAAACATTACAAAAATGATGCACGGAACTCTTCTTTACCTCACCAGCTATCATTAGTGTTAGTGTATTTATGTGTGGCCTGAGACAATTCTTCCAGGGTGGCTCAGGGAAGCCAAAGGTTGGACGCCCCTGCTTTAGAGGCTCATATAGCTAATACGTCTCCTTGTTTTAAAGGCCAGCACTCCTGGGAGAGTTGATGAGATATTTGTCAATCTTGCCCACATTGGTGTGACCTAATGAGACAGCATTCTTTTTTTTTTTTTTAATTCATTTTTATTGTTAGACTTATTGGGGTGACATCTGTTAGCAAGTAGAGACAGCATTCTTCCTAGAGATTTGCAGACATTGGGGGCTGACAGGACAGGGAACAGAAGAGAACATGGAGCACTTAGGGAGGCAGGTGCCCTTTATTGTCACGGGGGACCCTGGATACCGGGGAGTTGACAAAAAAGGGGTATTTAGTGTGGATGGAGCACCAAAAAGGGAGGGAGGAGGAAACGCCTGCTTACCCAGGGCCCTGCCTAGGACCACCATGGATGGACAGGCTCCTACCATGCACACGCCTGCAGCCTCAGGATGCTTCTTTGAGGGGAAAGGAGGAGAAATACGCAAAAGGCTGACACTGAGGCAGGGATCAAAAATAACAGGAAAGACTGAGGGCGACTAGTGCAAAGCTTATTGTGTGAAACTTTGTCTTTCAAAATTGTGAAAATAATAGCCAACTAGACAGGAAGTTCTAAGAGGGAAGGGTCTTGTCTGCTCTTGCTCATCTCTGTATCCCCAGCACCTAGAATAGTCCCTGTAAAATAGGCAGTCATCAGTAAGGATTGATGGAGAGGGTACAGACCAAGTGCAACGAGATGACACCTCAGGCACCTTCTAATCTGTCCTTTCTGAAGGCCTGTGATATTTGTGGCTGCACAGTCTCTTGTCGAAGTTATGGGTGGGCCTCTGGGAAAAAGGAAAACACCTCCAGCAAACCCCTAGAGAGATGTACGCTGAGCTCTTGCTGGCTTTATGCTGTCCCCCTGGGTCACTACCTTCATTAGGCAGCTGCTGCTAACTGGCCAGCCCACATTCACATCAGGCACGCAGGACATCGTCCCTGCTCACGCCCATGACAGGAAGTAGATGCTGTATCGACCAACCTGAAGTTTCTCTTAACCAAACCTGTTGTTCAACAGCAACAGGCTCTGCCCCAGAAGATGGTGAAGGGGAATTCTTTGGGGGCATTTCCACCCCTCACTTTTGAAGCACCACAGGCAAAATGAAACTGCTGATGTCCTATTGGACCCGAGGCCCCAAGGGGATGTTAATGGTCATATCTTCAATCTTCCCTTTGTCTCCAATTGGGTTCAGAGGACTCAGTGGCACAGGCAGCAGGGGAGAACCTAGCCATGACTTGGTAGGAAGTACAATAAAATTAGTGTTTTGTAGCCAAACCAAGAGGAAACACAAAAATACGTCGCATGAGGCCTGTGCATCTTTACAGTTTGCAAAAGCATTTTGTGAACCAATCGCAAACAGCACTGGGGTTATTTAGCCAGTGACACGCCTACCTACAAATATCCACAGCAGCACGTTGCTCAATGCTAGGCTCGCAGTGAGTCCTCCATTAACGTCTGTTCAATTGAGAACCATGTGAATGCCATGTGCATCCGGTCCAGTCAAGACCCTGTAAGTATGAAATGGAGAGCTTTCCCGATCCCTGGACGCTCATCACGTGAACGGCACTGAGAAACCAGGGCCCAAAGCGGGCATTCCAGGGTGCGCCCTGGGGAAAGAGCACTGGGCAGATTCCGGAGGCCCAAGGTCTGGTCCTGGCTCTCTAACTAATCAACTCGGTGATCGACAGCAAGCCACTTAACCTCTCTGGGCTTTGAAGGTGGGCCAAGGCCGCCTCCGAAGTTCCCTCCAGGTCCGAGACGCTCTCTGACTGTGAGTGTGTGATTGCAACAGCTTCCGTGGTGCCTCTGCTGGGTCCTCATGGGGAAAGCGGTCAGGTGGGAAATCAGCTCCTGAGCTCACCCTCTCCCCAGCCATCCTCAGATGGCCCTGGGATGTGGGAAGTGAGGACGGAGAGGAGGATCCTGTGCCATCTGGACTCAGAGTGGCAGTGCCCAGGGGCAGGGAGGGCGCCTCTAAACAAAGAATTCCGCCCAGGAACCTCCTCTAAGGGAGTTCACTGTTTGCCTACGGGAGTCAGTAACTTTTTTTTCGGGAGCTACAGAAACAAAAGAACTGTGGAGCTTTTTAGAAGGTCACAACTCATCCCATAATTACTGGAGGAGGGGGCCTTGCAGGAGCTAAATTTGAGCCACAGTGCCACTATCTTCACAAGAGGAAAGTCACTGGAACGTCTCATGGAAAATGTACCAGGTTCTGGCTTCCATGTGTCTGTTCATACATCTGTCTGAATCCACTTTCCCTTGCTAATTAATTCCCATCTCATCACACTCACTCTTGGCACAGAAGTCTGCTGACAATTTCCCATCTGTATAACGCAGCATTTAAGAATTCCATGCAATGACACAGACACATAAAATAAGACACGTTTGAACAAATTAGCTGCTTTTATAAGCTCAGGTTCAAGGGCCATCTATTTTAGATGTTAAAATTGTAGATGGGCTACAATTTTGCAGTCTCTTTTCCCCGAGTTTTCCCTACAGCAGATGTTACTTCTTGCAGGAGAGGAGAAATCACTGCTGGCACGTCTTCTCCCCTGTGATCCGATCTGATTCACAGGCTGCTTTTAAAGGAGGCTTTAATAATGCATAAGAAGGAAAGGGTGGGGCATGAATTAAACACCAAGCCACTACCAAGACACGCTGCCTTGAAATCAGGCCTGGTGGGCAAAGCAAAAGGACCAGCTTTTAGCCTTGAGTACTGTGGTTTGCGTAGGGAACGCGGGTTTGGATCCCAAGGCCTTTTCTAAGGATGCCATCTGACAGGGCAGGTTTGAGCCAACATCAACTTTTCAAGTGCTGATTTTCATTTCCTCCCAGCAGCCTGGCCACACAAATCATTGCTAGCTGAAGAAGGAAGAAATGCTTTTTATTTAGCCTTTAAGAACGCTGGGAGTGAGTGCATATTTGACTGACATCTTCAAACACGCTATTGAAAAGGTGTTGTTGCTGGTTTGGTAAAATACAGAGGCAATGCTAGTGGAAGGGAAAGGAAGATTCTGTATCTGTATTCCCCATGTGCGGATTACATAACTGATGTCATTGTGCCACCTGGGAAGTTTTTAATAGTGTTAATAATGCAGTAAGTGTTGTTGAGTTTTCAGAAAGGGGTTGCGGCACCGATAAAGAAAAGATGGCCATTCTTGTCTCCAAGTCCTAATGCTTTCCACAGACATACAGAGCCCACCCCCAGGAGCAGATGAGCAGACTTCATCTCTGTTGTCATGGAAACCAGTCTGTTCCTAGCTCTAGAATTAGAAAGCCTGGGCCTGGCCTCAGCAGTGCCTTCTGCCTGCTCTCCTGAGGGAGCCTACCGTCTCTTCCCCACCAGGGACACTGAAAAGCCTTTCACAAAACTGCTAACATTGGCCGGTGGAGTCGGGGCTCCATCGACAGCCCAAACCAATCAGGGGGCAAATGCACAGGCCATGTGAAAAAATCCATGGAAAAAAATTAGTTTATCCACATGGAAAGGGAGAAGATAATTGGCGAGGGCCTGGGGCAAGTGCCAAGTCATTGACCCATAATACCGGGAAGGGCTTAGGGAATTGGGATTGACACCCAATGCCAGCCCAGCACTTTCTCCTCCAAAACATCTACCCCCACACATATCTCCAAACGGGAGTCAGCCCACTGGCATCCACCAATGGTTCAAACCTGGTGCTCTGCCTGAGGCAGGACGTGGGGCCCAGGGGAGCCTTCTGGGGCAACGGGCCTGGGTAAAGTGCTCCCGGGTGGGTGGGGGCATTTGGAGAGTCAGAGGTAGGACAGAATCTGGGAGGAGGGGAGAAGAGAACATCACTGTTGCTACCACCAAGCGCGGGGAGTCTGAGATGGAAAAGAGACAGGGAAAGACAGGGGAGTGAACTGGCTGCTAGCAGGACAGTGGGGAGGACGACCTTCATCTTCAGGGATATGCTCTGTGAAAGCCAAGCATGGGGAATAAATTAAAAGGACCCTTTAAAGAACAGTCTTGCCCAAAAAACAATCCATGTGCTTGATCCTACAAACCCCAAGCCCACATTGTGTCAATAACCCTTTCAGAGGTGAGCACCCTCGACCTCACATTGTACCGATTCAAGTACATATTTCATCTGTCTTTGGGAACCAAGAGCCCCGGGGGCCCCGTTTTGGACTCCCCTCTCTGTCCTCCACAGCCCCGGAGGAGCAGCTTGCACGTACCAGGACTGAGGGGGGGCTGCCAAGCTTTTGTGAACAAATGAATTCTCATTCTGGACACTGTGAAAGCACCTGTACTCACAATTTTGATGTTATAATGAGAAAGAATTTTAAGATTTCTATTTCTAGACTTCAAAGAGTATTATTAATCGTTGGGTTTTTCACTTCTAGCGGTGCTTTACCAGACTCCCAATTATTGCGATGGCTTCATTATTATAATTAATAATGATAATGACGGTGTTGATTCTTGTCAGCATAGGGAAGCTACAGAGAAACACGTGAGCAGAGAAATGGAGGAATAAAGAGTGTCCCCTGAATTGCATCCTAAGCAATTTACATAATGATTAACTGATAGAGAAGATGACCCCTTGGCCAGTAGGACAAGACTGTGACCTGACAATGTAATAGCACAACAGAACTTCCTCAGGCACTGGGGCAGGCCTGCAGCAGCGTTGTTTAAAACGAAATTTAAAATGTCTCAAATCCTTTGCTTGCATTTCTCAGACACTATGCAGAAGAGAGTCCCTCCACAGTGCTTTTTAAAATCCTCCTTTTCCTTTCTGATTCATTGCACAGCTACCGCACAGCCACCACACACAGCTACCACAAGCCTTTCTCCTCAAGCCCCAACCTCCCCACCCCAAAGCTCCTCCGCCCCAGCCAGCTCTGCCTTAAACCCCACTACCCTCTTGCCTCCCTGCTCTCAACTAGCCCTGACTTTATTATGCAAATTTAAACGTTCATTCAATGTGCCCTTTTTTTAACCCCATCTTGTCCACCTGGCCTCCCAAGCCCCGTCTCTATGCCAACGCCCACCCCGTCCCCGCCCCACCCCCACCATTTTTCATCTCAGAAGCTGGAAGAACAGGCCTGAGTAGGCAGACATGTACTAGTCCTTCCCCCACCTTAGGAGGGTACAACATGGCAAGAGAAGAAACCGTGTACACAAAACCAGAGTCTCTTCAATTGCCGGGGAGCAGAACGGCTGAGAACAATCAGATAGATGGTAATGATTTCTGTCCCAACATCTAAAGAAAGACCTCATCGTGGCATATAGGAGAGAGTCTCAGGGGCAGTAATTGGATTAGAGCTGGATTAAAGGGTGGGCCAGCTGGGCAGAAGTCTGGGGCACTCATCACCAAGCAGCATTAAACTCTCATTGGCACAGGTTAACTCAAGTGTATATAGAAATACAGTATCTGTCAATCAGGTTTTCATAGAAACAGCACGAGTTAACACGGGTTTCTGTACGTGATCCTCACATTATCATGAAATCTAAACTGGTTCTGCTGCCATTGAGCAGACAGAAAATGTATGACAGCTCCTTGACTGTGCTGACCTATAATTTTTAAGTATTTTTTTCAAAATTCGCACCCCCAGGTTTCATGGTATAAGCATGACAGTCCCACTGGAGTCGGTCATCACATTCAGTTGATGTTTCTAAGCCAAATAGGACATGATACAGTGCTTTATACTGAGATCAGTTATTTAGCTTATTATGTAATTTCTAGCCCTTTTCATATGCCTTTCAAGAAGCTGTCTAGTTCAAAATATCTTATTAATGTTTTTCTTATTTTGGACATTAAAAAATCCATTTCTCCCCACTCCTGCCTTGAAAAAAAGAAAAGTTGAATGGGTACTTAATATCAGCGTGGAGGGAGGCAGAGTCATTAGTCCACTCAGGATGCTCATTAAAGCACAATTCAGAAGAGAAAAGGAGACCGTACTTATTATTAAAAGGATACTTCAGCCTTGATATTGTTTTGAAACATTTAATTCATCCAACTGCCCCTGTTCTGATTCCATCTCCCTGAGATTCTTCAGATTGTGGTTCAGTTCTCACATCCATGTGAGGCCGAAAGGGAGCAAGTCTGGCAAACACAACACAGATTGTCTCTGACCTTCACTTCTACTCTTTAGAGTGGAAATATGATCCTTCTTTTACCAAGATGATACTGAGGCCCAGAGAGTTTAAGTAACTTGCTCAGAAACACACAGCTAATAAATGGCAGAGCTCAACCCCGGACTTGGTTCATCTGATTCCAAAGTCCAGTATACTGGGAAGCCTCCAGTTGTTTCTATAGCCGTTTTTTGTTTGTTTGCTTGTTTGTTTGTTTTTCATTTAAATGCTACTTGGGAGACTTATTTATAAATGAAAAACAAAAATCAAAGAAGGGATAACCAGAATTTTTTAAATGATTACAAATATTATAAGAAATTCCAGTTTAGGACAGAATCTGGCCAGTGATTTATAACTCACTCTCCCCACAACTTTTCACTAAAATTAATGTCAACTCACATGCAATATCAGATCATAACTCATAGGAGCTGCAGAAATGAAGACTGATAATTAGACTAGAGCCAGAACGATGGATACGTATTTACTTGTCACATGACCTATGAGATTGAAAAGAGAGGCACCAGTAGTGACTGATAATTGTCTTGGTCACTTGGAGGACAGAAAGCTCACCAGCAGGAAGGTGAGGCCTTATTCCTCTCTCACTTCTCTGTGCCCTCCAGAAAATTTAGCAAAGAACAGAGGACCAAAGAACAGCCAGTGAGAAATTCCCTGTAGTGGAGAAGAGCCAATACATCAGAATCACTGATGTCTGACATTGAATTTAAAAGTTGTTTCCAGCCCTACCCTATGAATACCTTCTGTATGCCCGATCCTTTGATTAAAAGTCTGACATGCAGAAGAGCCTTGTGTTAGTGGTGCTTTGGGAGAATAAAGGGGAAAGGACAGTGGTTCATGAGGGTAAATGTATTAACCAAGAGGGCAGCTCCTCTGGGAGGCCAGCTCTCAAGTATGACAACTCCACTGTTCACCAGTATCTGTTTCCTTTCTACTTTCAGGTAGAGTAGGGCATGATCATTTCCCGCCCTCTTCACCTTATTCCATGTGTCTTGTTGTGATCAATGAACTACGAACAGGAGTTCGTTCACTCAGGGAAAAACATTGTAGAACCCATCCTCCTGGTGCAGCCACCACCCGTTTCCAGATGGTGGCAACTCCATCCGCCTGCCTCTGAGTAAGGGAGACATAGGACAGGTCCCCCCACAAAACTGAATGGACATGTAGCAGAAGCAAGAGATAAGTCACTGTTGCATATTTTTCTTCTCAATAAGTGTGTCAAATCTCAAATTTTGATTTACAAATAAGCTTGTAAAATTCTGCAAGTTTTGCCAGTCCTATTTTTAAAGTAACCTTGTTAAAAACCCCGGGAGTAGAGGCGTCCCAGAAGCTGTGGCTGTAGCTTATTTAAAGTCATCCCTGCGCGTGGCAAAGATAAGCACGAGCTACTAGCGCTGGGCAATGCCTTTCAAACCAAGGTTTTAATTTGTCAAGTAAATTAAGACATTTTCTTTTTTCCCTTTGCAATTTAAATTTATTGGGGTGACATTGGTTAATAAAATTATATAAGTTTCAGTGTACCGTTCTGTAATACATCGTCTGTGTATTGCATTGTGTGCTCACCACCCAGAGTCAGCTCTCCTTCCATCACCGTGCATTTGACCTCTTTTACTCATTTCTCCCTCCCGCCTCCCTCCTTACCCTCTGGTAACCACTAAACTGTTGTCTGTGTTTATAAATATTTGTCTTATTTGTTGTTTTCAGTTTTCTATCCCACATATGAATGAAATCATATGATTCTCAACTTTTTCTGTCTCACTTATTTTGCTTAGCATGATAATCTCAAGATCCATCCATGTGGTCCCAAATGGTGGTATATCATCTTTTCTTACAGCTGAGTAATATTCTGTTATGTATGTGTATCACAGCTTCTTTATCCAGTCGTCTGTTAAAGGACACTTCAGTCGTTTCCATGTCTTGGCCGCCATGAATAATGCTACAGTGACACAGGAGTACATATATCGTTATGGATAAATGTTTTCAGTTTTTTGGGGTAGATGCCCAGAAGAGGGATTGCTAGGTTATATGGTAATCCTATTCTTAATTTTCTGAGGAATCTCCATACTGTTCTCCATAATGGCTGTACTCCTATCAGTAGCATACTCGTCTGAGGGTTCCTTCTTCTCCACAGTCTCTTCAACACTTGTTATTATTTGTCATATTGATTATACCCATTCTAACAAGAATGAGGTGGTATCTCATGGTTTTGATTTGCACTTCCCTAATAGCTAGTGAAGCTGAGCATCTTTTCATATATTGGTTGGCCATTTGTATGTCTTCTTGGGAGAAGTACCTGTTCAGGTCCTCTGCCCATTTTTTAACTGGATTGTTTGGCTTTTTGGTGTTGAGTAGTATGAGTTCTTTATGTATTTTATATATGAGCCCCTTATCAGAGGTGTTGGTAAGCCAATTTAATTGATTGCCTCTTTATTTTCTTGATAATCTTCTGCTGTGCAGAAGCTTTTTAGTTTGATATAGTCCCATTCATTTATTTTTGCTTTTACTTCCCTTGCCTTTAAGGTCAAATTCATAAAATCTTCTCTAAGACCAAGGTCCATAAGTTTAGTACCTATGTTTTATTCTGTGCATTTTATTATGTCAGATCTTATATTTAGGTCTTTGATCCATTTTGAGTTCATGTTTGTGTATAGTGACAAATAGCAGTCTAGTTTCATTCTTTTGCATGTGGCTTTCCAATTTTTAAGACATTATCTTTAAATACTCCCTTCTCAGAATTAGTTACAATACTTTGGGGAGTAAATTCCAGAATATTTGTTTTTCACTACAAAGTTTAATTGGCTGTTCCAAGCAAATGTGCTGGTAAAAATATTTCAAATGAAGAAGGAATTATTACGAGTTTATTTTTATGATAAGAAACTTAGCTAAATACCTCTGAAATATAATGAGTTATTTAGCTCATATATGGTATTGATATTTTTAATAAATCAAAATAAACTTTCTTTGGCAATTTAGGGTTACAATATTATCTGCTTATAAATCATTCAGCATTGAAAACGGAAGCATTTGGACTGTACATTCCAAATAAAATGCATTTGACTATTTTAACTGTCTGACAGGAATAAAGTCGAAAGGAAAATTTAATGGCATTGTTGAACATTTTATAGTATTAAAAGTACACTGAGAAGAATTTTCTACCAAATACTGAAGATTTAAATTGCTGTATTGCTTATTCAGTCAATTCTATCAAAATCGAACACTTGGAGAAAAAGAACTGAACGGTGTTGTTAGATGCTACCAGTGATTCAACTGAGGAAAAAAGTTCAGCAAATGCCGTGTACACGATAGAATGGTGAGCAAAACCAAGCAACATCCAGCCAGCATGAAGTCACCATTTGGTGCAAGAATGAAGTATTTACCAGTAATCATAGAAATGATGGTATCTGCACCTGTGATAGCTGCCAGGTGACTGACCGCTGTGCCAGGAATACCTACCTGGGCACACCTTGGGGATATTGCAGGTTCAGCTGCAGACTTCCACAATAAACCAAGTGCCGCAATAAAGTGAGTCATAATCTTTTTGCTGATGGAAAGTCACGTCTTCAATTTGTAAAACGTGCAACACCTGTGAAGGGCTAGCAAGCGAAGCACAATAAAACAGTGTGTGCCGACAGTTGGAGAATTTGACCTCCTAGTAAAGCAGGTCAGAGACAGCTTCCCTGAGGAAGTGACATTCAAGCTAACATTGTAGGGAAGAATAAGAGTCAACAATAAAGCAGGAAGGAGAAGGTATGCCAGGCTGGGGCACTAGTGTGTGCAAAGGCCCAGGGATGCACCAGAGCAAGGCGAGCACAAGGAATCAAAGGCTAGTGTGGCCAGAGCAGAGCCAAGGAGCCTAGAGAGGCCCATGGGTGGGACACATAGGAGCCAAACATGCATCCTATCAAGTGCCATAGAAACTGGCAAACACCACATTAACCAAGTCAAATCATTGTGTGGCACTTGATAGGATGCATGAAGAACACAGCATCAGCTCCCTGGTATTCCAGCCAGAATGCATCATCTAAACCTAACAGCAAGAACACATCAGACAAATCCAAACTTCAGCAGAATAACTGGCCTGGAGCCTTAAAAAAAAGTCAAGGTTACAAAAGATAAACACTGAGGAACATTGGTTCCAAGCTGAAGGCATCCAAAGAGACATGATCTTGGATGGAACCCTGGACCAGAAAAAAAGAAACAAAACTGTTTTACTTTGTTATAGAGAATATTAGTGGAATAACTGGCAAAATTTGAATAAAGAAAATTAGATGATAGGATTGTTCCATTGTGTTTGATCATGTAAGAGAATGTCTTCGTTTTTCGGAAATACATACTGTATTTAGAGCTAAATGGACAGCATTATGTCTGTACTTTACTCTCAAACAGTTCACAAAAAAATTATGTATGTGTGTATAGATATACGAGAACTATCCAGAAAAAATCCAGTCATAAATGCCTCTATTTTTCATATTGCATGGCTGGATACTTTCTGGACAGCCCCCCCACACACTTTGTGTGTGTGTGTTTATATATGTATATGTTTATATATATATAAAGAGAGAGAGAGAGAGAGCGCCCTGTGAAGAGGCGACACCTAGGTTGACTTATAAATGACAAGAAAGGCAAAGGAACAGCTAGTGCAAAGGTCCTGAGGTTGGAAAGCACTTGCCAAGTGTAAGGAGCAGAAAGAAGTTCAGTGGGGCTAAAGCTGAGTGGGCAAGGGAGCAAGTGCCATGAGATACCAGCAGAGAGAAGTTTTGCCTTTTTTCCAAGTATAAGGGGAAGCAATGATCAGTTTTAAACAGGAAGCTAACAAGGTCCAATAGCATATTGAAAGCCCACATTGGCTGTAGCATGAACAACAGGGCAGGGGGTTGGGCACAAGTGGATGTGGGGAGACCAGTTAAAGGCAACTGCAGATATCCGGATGAGAATGGTAGGGCTTGGACTCATGGTGTGGAGGGCAATGGGGACAAGTACATGGGTTTGGGGATGTTTAGGAGACAAAAAATGAAATGGGACTTGGTAGTGATCTGAATGTGCCCTCTGGTTCCCTTTTAAGCTTTGGATCAGTTCATGGAACTGAACTTAAAATTCTAGGGTGAATTATTCAAGGGCCCCTACCCCACCCTTGCTATAGGTTTAGGGTTTTGTTTTGTTTTGTATGCCCACACCCCATTTCCAGACAATGCCACAAAACACAGAACCAGAGACAGAGCAAGTTTTCCCTGTGGGGAGGCCTTAGGTGTATGGAACTGGCACTTAGACATAAAAGGGGAGGGGGCTGGTCTGCTCCTGGGGCACAGCCCGCGTCTCAGGGGTTCACACGGATTTCTAACAACCCAGCACAAAGCAGGGAAATGCCATGTGCTGGGGACCAGATCCCCATCCACAGCCAGACTAGGCCTCAGAACACATTGCCCCAGGGAGAGCAGCTGTCTGTGCCGACTGGAAGATTGCCTGCCCCTCCTCCTCAAGAAAGCACAGCAGATGCTCTTCTATAATGTCCAATTATTCTGAGGAATGTCATTATTTTTATGATTAATCACTTCCCTATTCTCAGGGACATATGTGAGGTGAGTGTCCAAGGACAACAAAAGATCTTGCAGAGAGGAGAGAAATTGAGTCCAGCCCTTGTAGCTGACAGTTAGAGAAACAGATTAACGGTATACATTACATAAATATCTCTCCATGTAAATTATTGCCAAAACAAGGAAAATTTTCATCTAAATTCACCGTGAAACAAATCTATTTTTAAAACCTGCAGGTTATGTAAATGGTGGGGGAAAGTTGTAAATAATAAATATTGGGAGCTCCCTGGTGGTGCAGTGGCTAGGCTTCAGCGCTGTCAACGCTGTGGCCTGGGTTCGATTCCCAGCCAGGGAACCACCCACATAAATAAATAAATATTCCCTGACAGAATTCAAATAATAATGAACTAGTGAGTCTGCAACTGTGATTATCCCGTAAAATAGCAGCCAATAAATTTTTTAAAAAAGTTTTTGTGTTTAAAAAAATTCTTCCAAGAAGGAATCAAATTAAACAGGAGGTTCCAAGTTGCTTTGTAAGGCCCAGCACAAACATCAAACTTCGTGAAGTTTTCTCTGATCACTCAAGCTGAAATAATAGGCCTGTCCTCCGAGCCCTTACCGCGCTCATCAGTGGGTAGTGGAATTATTTATCACAGTAAGTCTCTGATGATTCTCATCGGTTTCAGTACCCAGCAAACTACTAAGCTTCCTTCAAATTCTGAGGCCTTAAAGAAGTTACAAACATGAAAAGCATCAGCAGGGATAGAGCTGGCAGCTGCTAACACTTAGGGAAGAATTTGAGCGGCCAGGCACTACCCTCACGCACTCAGTCCTTTAATCCTCACAATAATCTCAGAAAACAAAGCAAGAGAAACAGAGATGTGTTCACAGTCACATTGCCAGTCACGACGGTCAGGATTCTAATTCCGGCAGTCTGACTCTGCTGCCTCCCAGATTGGAGTGAGATGGGAAATCACTGGCCTGGGATTCAAAATACCTGGGGTCAAGTGTTCATTTGGTAATTTCATGGCTGTGTAGGCATGGGATACTCACTGAGCCTCCGTGACCTCTGGGATTTCCCTGTAATCCACACTCACCCTCAGGACAGCAAGTGTCCCCTAGCTGGGTTTCCCACCACAGAACACAGCCCAGGGCTGTCAGATTAGCATTTGAGCCAAATGTTTCTGATGAAATAAATGGTTTTAGGGGTGGCTTTACTTGGACATCATTGCTTTCCTGATGTCTACTTATCTGACAGCTTTTGAAGGCTGAATGAGGCACTGGCCGGAATGGTTAGAGACAGCAAGGATATAGCAAATGGTCCCTGCTCTCCAGGAATTTAGTCCAATAATGGATTCAAACAAGGAAACTGAGTCTCAAGATTAAATCCACAGCTTTATATCATACACTCTCCAATAAATTTTTAAAAATTTTGCCATGTGCTTTCCTCCCACCATGCCATGTGCTCTCCCACCATGCCATAGGTTCTCCCATCATGCCACAGCACAGGCACTCAGGCAGGAGAAATCCATCCTGTCTTCTGCTGCATTTCCCTTTCCCTGATACTTTGTACAAACGTTTTCCAGGGACAGTGGTACCTCTTTGTGGGTCAGTGGCTTGGGAACTACTTACAATTTCCAGACTGACCTTTCTAAAACATTATTCAATGTTAAACAGATCATTTCCTTTGCACTCGGAGGGATTACAGATTGAAATTCAATTTTTCTTTTCTTCGTAGGTCAACTACCAAAATGGTTCAGGGACATTTGCTCCTTTCAGCTGCTGCCTTTGGATATGAGGCCAGTGTGATCTGTGCCTTCTTAGAAATTTAGAATGGCATAAAATTTTAATGGTTTAAAATTTCTTTTTACTTGTTTTTGCTTCTAGGAGAAACAGATGTTTTGAGATCCCAGATTGGTTACTTCCACCGAGAGCAGAAGGGAAGCTTGTAGTCATAACAGTAGATGAAAAACAGCAAGATCTCCATGACTGTTTTTCACCTGGGCCACTAGGCCCTCACTTGTGAAGAACAGTCCTGTCCTCAGGTTGGATGACCTGTTTGCCTTGTCATGTGGACCCATTCCTCCTGCACACTGGTCTCCAGAGGTAGGATTAGAAATGTCCCATGTTCAAGCAGAGATCAAAAACTGTTTTTGGAAATCTGTAGTATATCTCTGTACCTTTATCTTCGACATCATTGTCTGCTGTATACATCGAACTAAACCAGATTATGCTGCACTAACTAGCCTCCTTCCCCTGGCCTGTGCGCCCTCCCTGACCACTCACAGTAAAGGAGGGAGAACCAAATGGAGAGGGAGGTTTTTTTGGCTCCTTCTGCTACAACAGGCTCCTCCCTGCAGGTCCAACCTTGGAATGGAGTCATGAGCTTTGGCGCCCCTGGTGATTAGAATGTAACCACAGTAGGGATCATGGAAGTCCCTGCCACTGACAAGGCCTCCTGAGCCACAAGGCAATACCCATTATCTCTGAGGAAGTGGGAGCCTCTACCTTTTTATGGCTTTAGATGTTGGCCAGGAGCAACGGCGATGCTTCTATATTGCATTCCAGGTGTATTACTTTAAACACAGCAGCTGTATAGTGAAGGAATTGAGGTTGTAGAGAAGGAAGCTCCAATTCCCATTAGAGCATATTAAAGAAAATGAAATTAGCTTAGGCGTGCAAACACACATCAAGCCCTTAAATAATTTGAGCTCTTTCCGCCATCTTTCCGTGCCGCCATAATGGTGCGCATGAACGTCCTGGCTGATGCTCTGAAAAGCATCAACAATGCCGAAAAGAGAGGCAAACGCCAGGTCCTCATCAGGCCGGGCTCCAAGGTCATCGTCCGGTTCCTCACTGTGATGATGAAGCACGGTTACACTGGCGAATTTGAAATCATCGATGATCACAGAGCTGGGAGAATTGTTGTGAACCTCACGGGCCAGTTAAACAAGTGTGGAGTGATCAGCCCCAGATTTGTTGTGCAGCTCAAAGTTCTAGAAAAATGGCAGAACAACCTGCTCCTGTCCCGCCAGTTTGGTTTCATTGTACTGACAACCTCAGCGGGCATCATGGACCATGGAGAAGCAAGACGAAAACACACAGGAGGGAGAATCCTGGGATTGTTTTTCTAGGAATGTAATACGTACATGCAAATAAAATGCCTCTGCGGACTAATAATAATAATAATAATAATAATTTGAAAGGCACGTAGCATGGTGCCATACAAGTGCAGGCACTCAAACTGCTGGTGTACTGAGCTAAAATGTTTGGCAAGACTGAACTTGAAGCTGATGCTAAAAACTGATTCCAGGAGAAGCACTCTCCCGTGAAGGTCAATGGTGGCCAATTTTTAACAAAGGTAATCTCCTAGTCACTAATGCCACGGGGAGTTTTATGTGTGGTAGTCACTACCAGCTGCCAAGGCAATATTCACGTTCCCTTCGTCCTTCCTGACAGAACCTCAATTTTGTCCAAGGTACAGTGTGTGCAACAACAACAACAACAACAGAAACAAAACAACCACCACCAAAAAACCCCTGCACTTCTCAGTTTTCCCTGAAGCTAGAAGCAACCATTTATTACCATCCGAGTCAATCATGTGTAAGCAGAAATCTGCTGGGAATTTCTGGGAAAGTCGAATTTCCTAATAGAAATTCTATCCCTCGTCCCTCACCACATCCTCCTCCTTCTCTCTATCTAGAAGGTAGTCGGGAGATTGGAAATGGAGGAGCTGGTTTACAAACTTTCATGAGAAAGAACACCAACTGCTAAGCATGGCAGAGCAGAGAGACAGCAGAAAAGGAGCCTGGCATGTTGGTGTCATCATGAGCCACTGTGCCAAGCCTGGACTGCCAACCTCTGAGCTTCCTGGGTGAAGGAAATAAACCTCTACTGGACTAAGCTGCTGTGTTGAGGTTCTGTTTCATGGAGCTTAGGGCAATCCTTAATCAATATAGTGTTAACACAGGCAAAAAAGTTCCCTGTGTTGGTAGGTAAACACGGGTCCTTGATACAGGACCTTTCCCAACATTTCATATCCTAGGTGCCTGAGCATGGTTTGAGACAAGGATAGAATACATTGTCTCCCAAATTCTCTTGACCATGCAAACTTTTCATGTTACATTTCCTGAGATTAGGATGGGGCCTAAATCCAGTGGTGGCAGTCCTTATAAGGAGAGGGAGATTTGGACATATAGAGGCACAGAAGAAAGACAGACACGGAGGACCAGGCTATGTGACCATGGAGGCAGAGATTGGAGAGATGCAGCTGCAAGCCAAGGAACACCAAGAATTGCTGGCAACCACCGGAAGGCAGGAAGAGGAAATGGAGGAGTCTTCCCTAGAGTCTTCCCAGGGAGCACGGCCCTGCTGACTCCTTGATTTTGGGCTTCTAGACTCCAGAACTGGGAGAGAATAAATTTCTGCTGATTGAAGCCACCCAGTTTGTAGTACTTCGTTAAGGCAGCTCTAGGAAACTAATATACTTTGTAATATTGGAACAAAGTTTAAATTGTAATTTTCCCCTCTGTCCACTGATGAATAGAGAGGTATGGCAACCTGGGGAGCCTCAGCCCCATCTCCTCAGCCCTATTTTAGATTCTTGTAAGGAACTTACATTCCTCCTGTCTCTTTTCCTTGAAGTCAAATGGCATCTTGAGAACTTGGATATTAAAACACGAAGAAGTTGACATTCAGAAAGAAATGCCCTGAAGAGCAGCTTTTCTGGAACCCCGGATTTGCCAGTAATTACGAGCCTCGCCCTGGGTCAGGGCTTTGTCTTCTCTGAGCTTCATTCTTTGGATCTCTGTGACTCAGGGGCCCGACTGGAAGATCGCTATGGCCCCTTCCGCTCTGACATGCTGGGATTCCAGTGGGAATGTTTCACATATGTGACATCTGATGAATATTACTCAGAAACATAAAGACAGAAAGGCTTTCGCTAATGCCGAGGGCTCCTTTTGAACTTTTCTGAGTTCCTTTTTATAAAAGAATCTTACTTCCTAGGAGATTTCTTTGAACTGAGCTAGAGAAATGAATGCAGTGCCATGTTTGGTGTAGTGTTTGCCTTGGCAGATTGAAAGTTTTAGAAGATACAACTGACTCCTGAAAGGAGGCTGTAATGGGAATCATGAGGACAATAATGAACGTGTGACCCCTTTCCTACCTTTAAGAGAAGCTCACACTTACAAAACTAAGGAAATTATTCATATTACAAAAGATGTCTTTATTTTATAAATAAGGTTATTAAAGACTTCCTTTAAAATAAACAACAGAGTGGAGTTCCCTGGTGGTGTAGTGGTTTAAGGCTTCGGCGTTGGCACTGTCAGCGCTGCAGCCTGGGTTCGATTCCCAGCCAGGGAGCTGCCCACATACCAAAAAGCAAAAAAAATAAAAATAAAAATAAAAAATAAATAAAAATAAAAATAAACAACAGAGCAAAGTAATGGCTTAACCTGCTCTTCTCCAATCTAAACCACCTGAGTTCCTTCCGCTGTCTTCAGACGAACTGGCTTCCATCAACCTGACCGTGTAGGTTGTGCTTTCCTAAACCTCAGCCACTTCTTGTCAGACTCTGGAAGTGTGATGACCAACACAGAGCACAAGACCCTCAAAATGGACATATCCCAAGGACAGAGCACAAGACCCTCAAAATGGACATATCCCAAGGAAATTTAGGAAAGGAATATATCTTAGAGCTAAAATGTCATTATCTCAATATGTCCAACAGGTTACTGGAAATGCAGTGATGTAATGAGAAATAAAAGAATTCCTGCTTTTCATAAGGACACACTAGATATAATGTCTTCATAGGAACAACACAGTATTGTAAATATCTGACAAAATATGTTGATGTTTGAAATATACATAACCCTTGTCGAAAGTGGTTTGAGCAAGCCAAAGGGACTATAAATTCTGAAACATACACACCCTGTGGACATTTATCTGTGGACATTTGCAAGTAATTTATGCTTAGCAAGGACACAGAAACCTTAAAGTAAGATATTGTCTCCCTCATTCTCTTCATATATCATGGAACTCTTAACTATTATATTTACAACAAAGGAGAAAAATAAACCAAAAGAATGAATTGGATTTTTTTAAAGACATAACCCTATGTAGGGTTACCTTGCTATAAGTTATAAACTTGGTTCATTTACTCAATCCACAAAGATTTATTTATTGCCTATTATATGTCTACTTTTGTCATCCAAAAAAATTAGATTGATAATGCCATCTATCCTACAGGGTTGTCGTACTAATTAGACTTTAAATGCATATACAAAGGCTGTCCACAAAGTATCCAGCCATGTAACTATTCTCATTTTATTGACAATGGCTGGATTTTTTCCGGACAGCCCTTATAAATACAAATGTATATTATTGCCTTACTCAGCTGCTATAACAAAACTCCATAGACTAGGTGGCTTAAAAACAACAGGAATGTATTTTCCACAGTTCTGGAAGCTTGAAGTCCCAAAGCAAGATGCTGGTACATTCAGTGTCTGGTGACAGCCCACTTCCTGGTTCCTAGACAGCCATCTTCTCACTGTGTCTTCATGTGATAGAAGAAGAAAGAGAACACTGTGAGATCTCTTTTATGAGGGCGCTAATCTCATTTATGGACCTAATCACCTCCCAAAGGCCCCACCTCCAAATACCATCACAATGGGCATTAGGTTTTAACATATGAATTTTGGGGAAATACAAACAATTTCAAGATTTGGGATGTGAGCAACTGGGAGGATGATGTAATGCAGAGAAAAGTGGGTTTGAGGAAAGAAGTAAAAAACTCTAATGGGACATGTGGACATGTGGACATGTGGACAAGTCAAGGAGGCAGTTGGATGTACAAGTCTGCAGCCTCACCCCTCCACACTACTCAGAGTAATACCCCAAGTCTGGCAGCCTCAGTGTCACCTGGAAGCTTGTTGGAAATGTAGAATCTTAAACCTGACCCCAGACCAATGGCATCAGAATCTGCATTTTAACAAGATCCCCATAAGAGCTCTATGCACGTAAGTTTGAGAATCACTAAGCTAGAATTCTAAGGAGACAGAGACTTTACACTCAGCATGTAAAGGAAGTTGAAGCTAAGGCCTGGATGCACTCGCCTAGGGATAGTAGGTAAGGAACACTAGGTGGCCCAGGGTGGAGTCATGGGGTTTGCCCACACTTGGTGGTCTGGTAAAGGAGAAGGGAACCCCATAGAGGAAGAGGGGGAATATCCTGTGAAGGAAATGAAAAGCCAGGGGAGTGAAGGGTCCCAAAAGCCCAACAGTAGAATGTTTCAAGAAGTGGTCCACCATTTTAAATGCTGTTTTGAGTTAAGTAAGATAAGAACAGAGAGGAGGCCATTAGATTTGGCAACATAGAGGTCATCAATGACCTTGACAAGAGCAATCTCAGTAGCATAGAGAGGAGAGAAGTCCAAATATAGATAGGGAGGAAGAGGGAGTGAGACAGTGAGCAAAGGCAACTCTTGGAAGGAGGTTTGCTGAGAGCATAAAGAGAAAAATGGGGGTAGTAGCTGAGATGCTTTGGTAGGAGGTGCTGGAGCACGCCTGAATGTCAATGGGAATGTTGCAGTTGAGACAGGGAGAGAGAGAAAGAGAGAAAGGAAGAAAAAGGAAGAGACGAAGGGAGAGAGATAAAGGAAGAGACAAAGGGAGAGAGAAAAAGAGACAAAGGGAGAGAGAAAAAGAGACAAATGCAGGGAGGGAAAGGGACAGAGAGCCTTACAACACAAAAAAAGAGAAAGACCCATTGCTGTGGTTTTTTTGAGAATATGAGAAGGAAGAGGGCCCAGCACTCAGAGAAAGGACAGGCCCTTATAGAAGCAAGGCCACTCAGCTCATTGCCTGTCTCTCAGTGACATCAGAGACACCCAGCAAGGTGTGGGGTGGGATGGGGAGAGAAAACTTAAAAAGGAGCCGTGATTAGTTATTTTGGAGAGGTGGAAAAGTAAACACCTCAAGATTGCCAGCATTTTGAGATTTGGGGCCATGCATTTGAGAAACCCTATGCTTTCCCATCACAATCTTCATTCTTCCAAACACGTCCTGTTCTAATGCATAAGCCATGAATTATGGGAAGTGCATCTTCTCCATCAATCTCTATTATTCCCGTAAGCAGTTTATTATGTTAAAGGTCAGCAGCAGCAGAGCAAGGGTAGACAAGGGAGTCATTGCACAGCCAAAGCAAGATGGTGATACAAAGGGACAGAAGCCTTCCGTCCCCTCCATGAGATTTATGGCTAGGCGTGACGCAAGAATTGATGACATGAAAAAACAAGATGCCTTAAGAGAGGAAGTTTTTCCTTCTTTTCTCACAATTCACAAGAACTGCTAGGAGGTCTCTCATGAGACCAGTACTTTGGTAAACAATACCAGATACTGTTAATTGCCTTTAAGTGAGTTTTGAACAAACCCCAAATCAATAATGCCTCCTTAGTTACCTTCCTTCCTGCTTGGAAACCACTGTCATTGAATAATCACACAATTCTTCACAGCATTCCTTAAGTGAGCTACATAAAGCCCATTTCTGTGATCCAAAAAATAAAAATTTAAAAATCTGAAGCCTGCCCCTCCCCTGAGCTCATTGCTCTCTCACAGCACACATCCTGTATACTCAGGGCCTGGGTGCAAGCAGCCAGCCTCCTTGCGCTCTGCACCCACCTCCATCTCCATTTATTTCAGTTGCTTCAAAAACCTCATTGTCCTGGGAAAACATCTTCCAATTAGATAAACCATCACCTACCCCGCCCCCCCTTGTGGCTATCCTCCACCACTCTCCCAGGCCCTCCCCTCATTCACTGATGACTTCAGCATCTTCCCCTCCATCGTTATCCTTTCTCTTTCCTGATGACTCCAAATACATATCCACACGGTGATCCACCCAACACCCAGCTTCACATTTCCTTGGCCTCTAAACCAATCATCTCTCCTTTCACCCCAGCCTCAATCACCAACTCCCATGGTCACAGACCCTATTTTGCCATCCCCAGTAAGCTCACCATTCCAACATCTGGATTTCACATCCAACTCCTTGGTCATCCCATTCCAACCCACCTACGCTGATATCCCCTTTCTAGGGGACATCATCTCTCTGAGGTCCTCTACTCACTTTTTCACTATTCACTCCCAAACTCCGCTCTTCATATCCCTCCTTACCAAACTTCAGTGTCTAGTCCAGCTGGGTAACCACTCCCTTGCAAGCCACCTCTGACTCCTCTGTCCCTCTCTGCTGTTCTTATCTTGCGGGGCCCCCCTTTGGTTAAAGGCTACGTGACCTTGCTCCCTGCCTGCATCTGAGCAGTTGACCCCTGTCCACAACTACGTGGGCAGGATTCATTTCAAAATTCTATCCTCACCTTTCAGATGATTTCTGAATGTTATTGCCATGCCACCTGCCCTTCCTTGGTATAGACTCTTCAAGAGGATTGGGTCCCACCTTCTCATCTCTCCTCAGATCTCAGCATCCTCTTCACCCCCCCCCCCCAGGCCAATGACATCATCTCAAATAACATAATGAAAAGCCTGCAATCAGCCAGTACTATCTCATCTTCCAACACAGTCCCACTAACCCACCTGTATCAGCTCTGTCACCTCCCCAGAGACAACTTGCCAGGCCACTCTGGTACTCTGCCTCTTATTACCTGAACTTACCTTTTGCTTAATAAGCATCAGTGCCTAGCACTGTCTGTTGGTTTGCTTGTTTGGCATCTTTCTCTCCTTACTAGAGTGTGACCTCCTGATTCACCATGGCATCCCCAGCACCTGGAACTGTAGCTGCTCATAGAAGGTGTTCAGTAAACATTTGTGACTCACTGATTGACTGATATGCATAGTCACATCTTACAAACTTACCTACCACTGTGATAAATTGCTCATCATTGCTAGTATACCTCAATCACATTTTTTAAAAAATTAGTGCTGTAAAATACACATAACACACTTTCCTTATCCACACTCAAGTTGCTTCCATGTTGTATGTGCTGTGAGTAGGGCTGCTGTTAACATGGCTGTACACATATCTCTTCTAGTCCCAACAGCAATTAAATTTAAATACACATTTTCTTGAATATCTTTTATGTAACTGCCCTTTTCTCTCCTCCCCCCCAAAAAATTAACAGTAGGGCTGCTATCTGGGCTAAATATATCTATTTTAAAGAGATATTGTTGAACTAAAGGTATGAAGACCAGAACTTGGAATAAACAAATAAAAGATAATGGAATCAATATCGTGGCTGTCTCCCTCTCCCTCTCTCCCTAAGGAGAAGCCTCGCATGATACAAACCACAGCATTCTTCAGAAAAGAACCCCAGAAGCAGCCTTTGCATGAGGGAAGCATCAGATACTCCAGCGCTGACTCTGCCCCCCTTTCCTCTCAGTCAGCTTTCCCCACAGCCCCTCATTCCGCTCCCCTCAAGTGTGCTTCTGCTCCCCCCTTAGAGACTAAGGAAACATGCTTCCCTGTTTGCTTTAGAATAGCAGAACCTTACTGATGTTTAAAAATCAAGAAACAACCAATGAAAAGATACTGTGACATTCAAGCTCATGAAAAGATGCTCACTGTCATTGATCACTGGGGAAATGTAAATTAACACCGCAGTGAGATACATTCCCACACCCATCATCATGGTTAAAATTAAAAAACAAAAACAAAACAACAGCAATACCAAGTGTAGAGCAATTAGAACTCTCATACACGGTGAGTAGGGATGCAAAACAGTACCTACAGTCCTTTTGGAAACCATATGGCAATTTGGGAACCATACTGCATGGCAAAGAATTGTCATCTTGTGTTTACACAAAACCTGCATGCCAATATGTACAGTGGCTTTATTCATAATCATCAAAAACTGGAGATAAATCAAATGTCCTTTAATGGGCAAATTGCTGAACAAATTGTGGTATAGCCAGTCAAAGGAATATTACTCAGCAATCAAAAGAAATGAGCCAATGGTACTGTAACAACATGGACGAATCTCCAAAACGTTATGCAAGGTAGAAGTCAGACACAAAAAGCTACACTGTATGACATTCTGGAAAAGCAGATGCGTGGTTGCCAGGAGCTGGGGGTGAGTGAGGGAGATCACTACAAGGGGGCATGACCAAAGATCTTTTCCCCTTGATTGTGGTGGAGGTTATGTGACTGTATATATTTGTCAAAATTCACAAAATTATATATCTAAGAAAGGTGAATTTTCCTATATGTATACTATATCTCAATAAGCTCGACTTTAAAAAATAAACACAAATAAATAAATTAAAAAGTGATCTAGACCGACACCAGAGTGTCCGTGAAGAGGACCGAGGCTCCAGCTGTCATCACTGCATAGTTTTATATACAATATAAAAATAAATGACCTTCTGCATAATATTGGGGGGAACACAATATTAACATACCAGCAACACAAACAGCATAAGACTAAATCATTTTTAAAAACCTGGTTTCTGATCCTACAGTAGCAGCATTCTAGTCTTGAAAGAACCCGCATATGACGCACTTCCTGGCCTGATACTCCCAGGATCCTTTATTCAAGGTGCCACCTCCAATAGCCTCACCCACACCACCTCACAGGTAAGCAGCAAAAACATCACTAAACCATGTGATGATGAGCCACGGGAATTACAGAGTGGAAATGAAGATCTTCTCGAAAACTTACTCACTGAAAGAATATTTTAGCAGGTACAAGGTAATGCACAACCTCAAAGAGGAGAGGCACCAAGATAGTTTCAGATCAACATGGAGACTGGCTCTGCAAATAGCAGCCCCGATTTCTTGGCCTGCTCCTCAATGCCCAGCAGACTTGATCTTTCTGGGGCTGCATCCACCCTAAAATCTACAACAATAAAAACAAGGCCTCTGTAATAATTAAAGCTATGGATCTGCTTTATGGCACTGTCAAGTTAATTAAGTAATGCTTCCTGGGTGTCCCAGTGCAGCATCTATGCATTTTTGTGCCATTATTATAAATCAATTAAATAGATTTGTCCTTTAACAATATTCTCTAACTATTTTAATTTTGGGTTTGTAGTTGACTAATGTTTAACATTATAGTTAAGACAAAAGGCTCCAGTTTTAATAAAACAGCAAACAGGACAAAACAGTAGACTTTTTTAATTATGGAGAAATTTGAAAATATACAAAATTAGAGAGCACACTATAATGAACCCCAAGGACCCATCACCTAGCTTCTGAGTAGACTGCAGTTTGCCTGAGAGACTCCTGGTTATGCCTCTTGTTCCAATGCGGTTGTTAATTACATCTCCTTTCACCCTAAAAAGTGTCCGTTTAGGCAGCAGTTAACCTGTGGGTCGCGACCCCCTTTGGGGGTCGAATGACCCTTTCACAGGGGTCGCCTAAGACCATCGGAAAACACATGATGTACTTAAGCAGACCAGTCACACATGTGTGGAGAGCAGGTACCAATAATTTTATGGTTGGGGATCACCACAACATGAGGAACTGTATTAAAGGGGCGCGGCACCAGGAAGGTTGAGAACCACTGATAGAGTATAGGTAACCCCCAACTTCAACAATTATCAACTGACGGTCTATCTTAATTCACCTCTAACCCTCCTTATCCCCTTATAAAAGTATGAGTTTGAGATAAATCCTAGATATTGTATCATTTCACCCATAAATACAATAGACTTTTAAAAGGAGATTTTAAAAAAATTCTCTGACATCCTCAATCTCAATCTTCAGCTCAGAACTAAATATAACAAGTACAGGCTTCAAAGCCGACCACAGTTTCACAGACTGTGACTTTAACAGAGTTGGGATATATATAGCAGGACCCTAAAACTGTTTTCAGTCTTAATGGTGATTGCTAAGGCTGAACAATGAAGCAATAATCTCCAAATTAGATGGAAACATAGAAGCAACTGAAATTTCTTGTGCAGATTTACTTTTTGAACATAGAGCCTTTGGCCCCCTAGGACCCCCCTTTTCATCCTGGTAAAGAAAACCAGCAGCCCCTCCCGCTAGGAGGACACGCCCAGTTCACTTATTTCCTCTCTTAGGTCCTCACTTTCCGGTTCTAATGAAGTACTGGCAGCTCCGACAATCGATCTTCTATAGCACTTGGCCAAAAACTATGACCCAGGTCCCTAGGAGAAATTTTTATCTTCTCTTCATCCTCATTTTTATCTCAGTCTCTTTTAGAGACTTATTTAGCCAAACACTTCTTTCTAGCTTGCCACTTCCACTTTTCTGGAGTCCTTGAAGAGAAACAACTGAGCTTGTCAGAATTCTAAGTAAACGAAAAGTCCATCATCTCTGAGTGGGGTAGACGACTGTTTCAATGCTTCTGGACTCCTCTAGATGGGAGGAGATACTGGAATTGAGTTGAAAGGTACTGCAGCTATTTGAAGGCATTTTCATGACAAAGAGAAGCAAGGGTTTGAATTTCAATCATGGCCCTGCCCTTAGTTAGCTTGTCCTATTATTGCTGTGCAGGGCTCGATTGACAATTTATGTCCTTGGCTTCTAATTCAAGATGGCAGGTCTAATCCGCCTCTCCCTACGTTTCTCTGTCTCCTTAGTCCTTATTAAATCGATCATAAGGGAATACCAATATATAATCCCACAATAACAAAGTAGAAGCAGGTCTTTACCGGGGAGAGATTTCAACAAGCTTCCGGAAGACAAAAAGCAGATGAGGAACTGGTGACTAGTGTTTGCAAGCCAAAGAAGCCTCAGCCTAGGTTTCAGGCAAAGGGTGCTGCAGCCAAGGAGGCAGATGATCTGTCTAGCAGAGCCCTAACGCTGTCCCATACTCTGGGATGACAAGAAAAAAAGACGCCGAACACAAGGGCACAAATTGCAGGTCTCTGTGAGGGGCAGCGGACCCTGCCTACTCCCACCTCCACAGTGGGCCGCAGCCAGCACTCAGCTGTTGTTACCTCTGTTATCTGTATCTCAAAACAGTGTGCACACACTGCTGGTTCTGAATTTAACTTGATCACGGATGGTCTTCTTAGAGAAACTGCACACTCTGTGGGGGTGGGGAGTAAATTAGAGCAGCCATGATGGTGAGTATGCCCCCAATGTAACAGAAGCCATTTGAACTTCACCCTGGGATCATTTTCCAGTTAGAAGCCCAGGAGATAGTGGAGCCTCTGGGAAGATATGAAATACTAGCACGTTACTTACTGTGCAGTGAGCGATATCAATCCCATTAGATAATGAACACTTTAAGAGTTTTCAGCTTTCAAGATTACCTTACAGACAAATCATGGAAACCAACTATGGCTATGGAAGAGAATGAATATTTTATCCATTTTGATAATGCAAAAGTAAATGTTCAGCTAGAGGGACGGAGGCAAGGAGAGGCAGTGGTAATACCCTCATCTTAGAGTAGAGAGCCAAAAGGCCCCATCGACAGTCCATGGAATGCGAACCTGGTTTTAATAAATGCATTGTCTGGAGTGGCAGGGATGAAAGGAGGTGAAGAGATGTAAGCATAATGTAAATAAGTTACATCCTTGACTTGCACAGTAGAAAGACACTAGATGATGATCAAAGTTCAGAAACAGCAGTATCTGTATATTATTAATTTTTTAAGTTCATTTTTATTGTTAGACTTATTGGGGTGACATCTGTTAGCAAGGATTACATAGGTTTCAGGCGTACAATTCCACAGTGCGTTGTCAACTTGTTGTATATTATTTTGAGACACAGAGGAAACTGTAGCTGAATGAAAAGCACAGCTAAAAGTTTGCCTATGGATAAAGGATCTGGGGTGGGGCAGGAATTGCTTTTTGTTAGAAGCCTGTCAATTTTGTGTGATTTATTTACTATGCACATGCATGGCCTTAAAAACAATAAAGATTAGGGACCAGAGGAGAAGGAAGAAAGATAATGGTATGCTTTATGAGATATGAGAAAGGAAGTCTCACGCACAGTACTGTTAGAACAAGCATGGAATGGGTTAAGCTGGAGAAGGCATAACTATGGTAACAGATGTAGCTAATTTAGGACGTAACTGAGGGTGTTTGAAGAATCTAAGAGAAATGTAGTGCTAAGAGGGAAGGAGAATAAATTCTAAATAAAGGAACGCTGCGATAATCAGTGTGGATGTTCTGCCATCTGACACAGGAAAGCAGGAAAGAACTGAGCACGCCCTCAGTTTCCTAGTGTCTTTTCAAGATTTTTAAAAGTAAGTCAAGAGAGTCTTATATGGACTCCCTGCTGAGCAAAGAAAGCAAACATGATGAAATTCAAACTCAATAAAAATAATACTCATACGTGCAGAAAATCATGTCCATTGTTAAATGAAATTCTGTCTCCATAAAGTCCCCATGCATTTCAAAGTTTGATAATTTCATTTGTCCTTTGAGAAAAACAATTTACAAGTGACATTCATTGCACATGTATTGACTTCCCCTTCAATAAAATGATTCACAATTCAGCACAAGCATTTACCCCTTTCAAAGAGTCACAGAAAATTACCAAAGGAATATAAAAATAGAAACCAATCTGCATCACTTTTAAGGTTACCAGGAAGGTTGCCTTCCACACAGCAGAATCTGAGGACTCTACATCTTTGCAACTTTGACTCATCCCACCCAGAAACATGACATTTGATTTCTGGAGTAAATATTGGTATTTCATATTTTCTATGAAAATTGTCCATTTTGTCAAGATTTTCACATGCACAGTGTTCTTATGATTTCAAGTCTCTTTTTCTCCCTTTTGTTCTACATATCATTTCTAGTATTATTAATATTTTTCTTTTGTATCTTAATTAGTTTTGCCAGAAGTTTGCCTATTGGTTGGCCTTCTCAAAGAACCAACTTGCCAAACCAAGAGTCGGGGGAGGGTGTATAAGGTGGAGTAAAGACCCTGTGAAAAGTGTGGGAGCTGGAAGGCTGTCGGGGAGACACAGTCCAGAAAGAGGGCGGTTCAGCCTACCTAGGGGGCAGAGTGTGAAGGAAGAAGATATAAGCAGGAAAGGCAGGTAAGGTGTTTAGGCTGTATCCTGAGGGTAGAGGAATGATAAGATTCGATGTCCGTTTAGGAAGCATCACTGGGGATGGAAAAGGAAGTTGGGCTCGAAGTCACGAAGAGAAGTGGGGGCTCTGGGGTAGTCCAGAGTTTCAGCCAGAGCAGTGTAGCTGCGTGAAACAGAAACCCAAGCAAACTAGGGAAGATGGAGGGAGCCTCATCAACATAGGGACCAAAGTCTAGCTGGGCCTCACAGAAGCTACTAGAATTGGAATCACTGTGGTCACCTCAAGGAAGCCAGTGGCTTCAGTCTCTAAACTGGCAAGGGAAGGATGACCCATGATTTCCCTCATGTCTGTTTTTGGGTTTTGAGAGAGTTTGGGTTTTTTTGTTGTTTGTTTGTTGTGGTTTCCTCACCCTGTTCCCCTTCCCTGTTTGACCTAAAATGACCATCAGCCCAGAGACTCCAAGTCTTCATAGGTCCATGCCTAGTCTAATGACCTGCCTGTATGTATGTGTGTGAGGATAGGATAGAAGGTATCAAACGGTCCTTAGAGCTGCCACTCATAGAAGCCAGGGGGACTTGCTGCTTGTTCTTTTTCCAGCCACTTCAAGGCTGGGCCTAGGAAAAACCACTCCAGAAAAACCACTCCAGATGTCCCATGGAACACTGAAATTGGTTTTCTGGCAACTACATCCTAAACTTCCTGGCCCTCCAGGTTCTGCCTGGCTGTTTGCAGGTGAGGTCCTGTGTCAGACAAATACATTAGGGAATTTACTTCTGGGCCAAGTGGCATTTACTTACGTACTTATGTGTCTTTAATTGTAGCGACAACTGTGGGGGTGATCAGAACTGACCTGCTTTGAAACTGGCTATGTTAAAGCCCCACTTTAATGGGGACTTTCTCAGCACATGCCAAGATTAGGGGTCTAGACACTCAAGGTGACAGGTGCTGATAGAGTTCCTAGAGGCCTTTGATTTACACCCCCACCCTCCTAGGCCATGCCACAGCTCATCCGGGCCTGGTGCAGTGAGTCTGAAGAATATTCTAGAACTCAACTAGAGAACATCCTGCTTCTTCCCGGAAGGGACCCTTGTGGAGTCATGGGCCAGCTCATGTTGGTTGGTAACATCTGTACCATATCTTCTAGAAAGTCCTTAAAGAACCTGGGCCCATTGTTCTCTCCCTGTTCTCTAAAATTAAAATGGGTCCATCTCTGTCTTCCTTTGCCTGGCACTGTCTTGGTTTTAGTACAGAATGTCCCTCATCCCAAGAAATGCATCCATCCTGGGCAATCAGGGCCCTAGTGACATAACATCAAATACAACTCAAATGTGTGGTGTGTGTGTGTGTGTGTGACACATATTTGTGTATATGTCTATGATACATATATGTCAAAATAAAAGCTACCCCCCCCAAAAAAAAAACAATTATACTGAGAGACTAGTGTATTTCTTGTAATCTGTGAAAGATCACTTAGGTACAAAGAAAATTTAAAAATAGATTTGAACAATATAATCAATGAACCTGTTTCAATCCATACAATTGAACGCTGTACCCCACCTGGAAGAGACCCCATTCCGTATCATTGGCAAAGCCTCCGTGTGTCGTTTATCTTGGAGGACAGGTCAGGATGAGTCTCTGCTGGCAGCTTGCCACTGCATGGTGCTCGCTGAGCCTATGGGATTTTGCTGCTGTTGTTGAAGACGGGGGCAGTTTTTGGTATGGGTGCCTTAAAATTCTTTCCGGCTAAAAGTATGATAGTCAGGGTAGATGGAGTCAAATATTGGGGCTGCACTTTCTCTTCTACAGATTCCAAATTATATCCCAAGAATCTTGGGTGTGTCCTTGTACACAGTTCAAAATGCATAAACTACACAAAAATCCTTGTTGAAAGAAAAAATTTCTCAGGGACCCAGGGTTGACCTAAGTCACTTTTATTAAAATGTAACTTAAATATGTGCACTCATAAAGACCAATTCTAAACACTTACACTTTATAGATTTTACATAACTAAAATGCCAAAACAAATGTGCAAATAAATACAACTATCAAACTTTAAAATATTAAATTAACAAAATTAATTCACTGCACCAGATAATATTGTTTTGCTAAAACTAAAACAGCACTCTGGGTTTAACAACAGAAAGATATAGCCTTGGATCTAGTTACTATACATGATCATTTTCTGAATTTTGACTTTAAAAATACAAATCCGGATAATACATAAAGCATGCTGTGCAATACAACATTAGTAAGCTCAAAAATGTGTTCTCTGCCTGAAGATAATCAGATATCAGAATGAAAAATTCCTGTCAGACCATCCTGGAGTGCCCACATAAATGAGGTGTCATTTATACTAACAAAAACAGTAATAATCACTAGCATTTACTGAACCTTACAGTATGCGCCAGGTCTTTCACATGTAATGTGTCTAACACTACAATATCACTATGAAGTCAGTACTGCAAATTAAACAACATATTATCATAAGAGGAAACTGAAAAACAGGTTGACTAACTTGCCTGAAGTCCCACAGCTAGTAAGGAGAAAACTGGATGTGAAGTCAGGCGTCAGGCTCCCCGTATGCTTTATACCAAATTACCTCTGTCATTGCTTTGGAGAGCTACTATGCATTAAATGGAGATCTAATCCAATTATGGCTGAAACCAGGCACGGCAGCTTTTTCATTGTGTTTTTACTACAGCACCTGCTGCTAATAAATTGTTGAGCTTTGGTCCATGTGCGGGTAGAACTAGCATAGAGCTGCATTCTTTGCCAATGCAGCAGTGGTCACCAGAAGCTGTTCTTTTGGGTTTGGCAAGCTGTGCCCTGTGTGGGCTCACTCCTCTCCACATGCCCCTGTTTCCACTCCCCTCCCTTCATCCATGCTGTAGCCTGAGCCATCAGGCCTGCCCCTGGCTCACACAGGAAGATACAGAGGCAAACACAGTCCTCAGCATTGGTTTTGGGGTGGCTGTCAAGATGATCCAGAACACATTTTTACTATTCATTATTTAAGATTATCATTAAAATGAAACCACTAATTTTAGAGAAGACATCCCTCAAAAAAAAAAAATATATATATATATATATATCTTCAGAACCACAAGCATCTGAGAGACCTCTGCTGAGTGATGTCATGAGCTCACATAGAGGAGCACTATAAAATCACAGCCAAAGGCAACTCATCCTTGTATCTGACAAGGACATGATTGAAGACATCATTCCAAACACTGTAACATATTTGAAAAAAAGTTCCCTTCTGCTCTTAGAATGAAGAATTGTTGGGCTTCTCTTAAGAAGTTTTTATTTTGTGTTTTTATGTTCCGAACATTTGAATTTTTATGTTGTATGCTTTTCCTGCACAGCTCTTATCAATTTGTAATTATATATTCAATGGAGAAGTCTCTTCAGGAATGTCCATT
The DNA here is from genome assembly GCA_004026885.1 of Lyroderma lyra. Taxonomy (NCBI): domain Eukaryota; kingdom Metazoa; phylum Chordata; class Mammalia; order Chiroptera; family Megadermatidae; genus Lyroderma; species Lyroderma lyra. The sequence continues at coordinate 135,479 of PVJL010002957.1, forward strand.
TCTTGCATTCATCAGTAAGTGCTGTCAGGTCAGAGACCATGTCTGTGTTTCACAGAAGGACGCATAGTAGGTCCTCACTGAATGTTCATTGAGTGACCGAGTGAATGAGTCAACACATAAATAAAACACATGAGCCATGGGCTAATCAGTTTCCCTTTTTGCATGAGCTACTAGAAAGTTGAGAGCTGGATTTGTTTCCCGCTCATGGAAGGTATAGGGTCTTATGCTTGTATTTTTGTATTATTCTCGTTCTTAACACCATTTTATGTCTCCACCCTTGCTTTCCTTTTTTCTTTCCCATATGCTACTTGATTAGTCTACTTTTCTGTATTTTATGAATTCCTAAAAACTGTCTTACTTTGTGAAACAAGGTAGGTAATACATTTATTTATCAAAGCCTTTCGAATATAAATTTAAAATCTTAACATTAAATCTCCAACAAACACAGTTGATCACCTGTAAACACTTAAGAATAGCTGAGATTTACTAATTCTAGCACTGTAATAATATTTAAAGGCAATTTAGCCAAGCTGTCCTTTCAGGCCACATTGAGTACTGTGTATTTCTAACAGGGTGAAGCAAGGTGGTGGACAAGAAAGAACATTGGGCCTGCTACAAAAATGTTATGGATTTTGGGTCCAAGATTGATTTATCATTAGTGGTTCTCCAGAATGTATTGGCATCATGCTAGTTCTGAAAAGCATGCTTTTACTGAGCCCTATTGCGGGTAGGGGTTTGGGAAGGACCTGGTGCACAGGCATTGAGAAAGTCTGATGATGTTGCAAAATGAAGGTATAACATTATAAAGTGAAAATATGAAATGGCCTAAAACGCCAACATATACTACTCATACACTAGTGGACAGAGTGACTTGTAAGTCCAAAACTTCATTTACCTTTCAAGTCTTATTCATTTAAAGCACTTTCACTTCAAATATTGACCAACTATTTTTCCCTTAAAATGAAACATCATTTTCAAAGCCCATTCATGAGGACACCCTCACTGCCCAAGGTACATACATATCTCATGTATCCCAGCTGGACCCACACCCTAGAAGTGAAAGGAGAGGAGTCCGCGCTCGCCAATCACTTGCTCCCCTCCTTTGGGGTTGCTCATGAAACACTAAATGTCCATTTTGGAAACTGAGATTTGATTTCTGTTATTTATAAGGCTGATCGGAGTCAGTTGAATTTTTAAAACGGCAAACTGCAAGAGAGGGAAGAGTGGGCGTAAAGAAACAGATGGGTAATAATCATGTGTCACAGATAAATGACAATTTTTAAAAGAATTTGATAGGGTGTGGGCTGGGGCTTTTTTCTTTCTCTCCCCCTCTCCTTCTTATTGTGGGGCGGGAGGAGGGGGGCAGGGGTGGAGATTAGAGAAGAAAAGGAAGGGGGAGAAAAGGCAAGACAATAGGCTAGACCCGAGCGCCTGATCTGCATCCTAAAGCAGTCTGTCTCTCCCACCCTTCCCCCAACACCAGGTAGGCTGTGGTCGCGATTTCAAAACAGCAGACGCTGGCTCCCGCCTCCCGGACCGAGAGTGGCTTCCTCTCGGAGTGCGGGAGGGAAGGGAGACGGCGGAAGATGGAAGCTAAGAGATGAACTGACGGGCAAGACCTCGTCGGGGACAGTGGGCTTTTTTCCCTCCAAAGTGCTGGAGTCACATAAAAATCCAAAGCCACTGGGACCCACTCGTTTGCCAGCTCTCAGGCTCCAAACGCCGGCGACTGACGCCGCCGCACCTGCTCGCCCCGCAGCTGCGGCGGAGCTCGTCGCCGGGGCGCTGGCAAGGCCCGGGGAGCGCGCCGGCCACGCCGAGCGCGCCTCGCACGGCTCCCCGGGAGGGCGGTGGCCCAGCCCGATGGGGAGGGAGGGGCGGCCCCGTACGGCGAGGCTGGCCACCTTCCCGCTCGGCGGAGAAGAAAGCCCCACCTGTCCGGCGTTGTGCTTAGGGCGAGCGGGTCCCACCGTCCCCATGCAGAGGCTGGCGCTCAGCATCCCGGCTTTCCAAAAAACCTCCACTGTTACATCATCAACAGAAACCTTTAGGCATAAAACACCGCCGCGGGGAAGAGCTGCATCGCAGACGCATTCACTAACGGACGCTCACCGATCTGCACCAGCCAGCTCCCGCACGGTGGAAGGATGCTGTGGGGTCTCAAATTCCATGAAAATAAACAAAACCAAGGCCAGCCCACGATGCCCATTCCGGAGGCGGGCTTACCTTCTGCACTGCTTCTTATCCATCTCCGGTCTTCCCCCGTGGGCTGTTGTTGTTTTTGTTTCGGTATTTTTCTTTTCTTTTTTGGATCTGCCTAATCAATGCGCCCAGCTAATCTGCAGAGCAATGTTTCCTTTCCATCCTGCAGCCCGCACTTGTCAGAACGGCCAGGAATTCCACCAGCAACGCAGCTTCTCCGCGTCGCTGGTGGTTACAGACAACAGCGGCTGCCACTCCTTGACAAAAGGCGCTCGTTCCCGCTTGCCCCTTACAGCCCTGCAGTCAGAATTAAATCCATTTCCCGCACGAGGCTGGGAGGAAATGAGAGTCCTCCTGGCGGTGCGCGCTGACAAAAGGACGCTCGGCGGCGCCCACAGCGCCCCCTCCAGCGGGCTGCTGCCCGGCTGCCCGGGGCCACGGTGCTGCAGTGCCCCCGCCCGCAGCGCCTGCCGCCCCGCGCTGCCGCAGTCCCGCCGCGCGGGCCTCTGCCCACGTCCACACCCGCGCCACGAACTGCCGGGAAAAGCCAAGAGCCAGTATGAGGATTTGTTACTGGGAAGAAAATCTTACCTGTGAGCTGCCTTAGAGAAAAAAGTCGTAGACTTGGAATATTTTTGTCTAGGAGGGACATCTTGCCTTTAGAAGGTAACACTATTACGATTTTAACAGCAATTGTCTGACCATTTGAATTCCAAGTCAAAATGATCCCTATCCTAATTCTGACTCCGTTTTCAAAGAGGACAAAATTTTTGTTGTTACCCTACCCTCTGGGACTGTGGGCTCAGCTCCCTCCAATTCTCACTACTTCCTCCTCTCACCTCTCACCCCTCGCCCCTCCCCAGTCAGCCCCCCCCCCCCCCACACACACACACAGGGAACAGGTCTTTAGTGAATGGGGAACTGCATGGAGAACCGGAATACTTGGTCACAGTCTCAGATTTGCCATTAACTAGCTGTGTGACCTTGATGAAGTCACTTAACCTCTCTGGGCCATATTGTTTTCCTCTGTCGAATGACATTCTAATACTTTCTGGCAGTGCTTCTCAGAGAGTAGGGGCATCAAAGTGGCAGCATGGGACTTTAGACCCCCATAATCTCCACCAGCTCCCTTAAATCAACATTTGCTCTAAGTATTTCTAAAAATGTAATTTCAGGGCAAGTACGGCTTCCAGAAAAGCCCCCAATCAGATCATAGTCCCTCTGCTCCTTCTAGGTTCTGAGGCACCACAGCTTTTAGACACCCCTATAAAAAAATCACCAGCCCCCAACACAGTGCTGCTGCAAAATTAGAGTCTCTGGAGGTAGGCCCAGGGATTTGTATTATTAACAAGCATCCCTCATGACTCCTTTGTACACTGACATTTAAGAAATGCCATTCTACGTGAGCTACTACTGATGCAGAAAAAATGTCCAGCACAACAACCCTAGAACAACTAGCAGGCTTTCCATTTCAGATGCAAGAGTAAATTTTGTCTTTCTGCTCTAGCTCCTCCAATCCCTCCATCCCACAGACTCTACACCCTCTTTCCCCACTCAGAGCCTCTCACTCATTCCCATTTCATCTGCGGAATCGCTGAGTCCACAGGCCCTCTCCCCATTCTCCTGTCAAAACCTGCTACAGAATTACAAGCAGCTTAGCCACCAGGACTCCGAGGTCTGTTAGGCCAGAAGTAGGAAGTGATGAGTTTATTGAGACCCTTCAGGGAACTGCGCATTATCAGTATGAACTGTTGATACCTGGGAAGTCAGGAATGCATTCTCCAGAGCTCTGAAATCACAGGTATGGGGGCACTTTTCTGAAACAGAATCTATAGTGGGAATAGAGAATTTCTGTTTAGTCCAGAAATGTCAGGTTTCATAAATCATCTTGGTCATTTCTAACATTCAAAATATTTTCTTCCTACTGTTTCATTTAGTTTTCTCAAACTAATAATAGCAATCTCTTGTTGACTCCTGCATTTTTATTCATTTAATCCTCACAAGAACTCTGTGAGGGTGGTACTATTATTACCCTGTTTTATAGATGAAGAGACTGGGGCACAGAGAAATTAATTAACTTGCCCAAGGTTGCACAGCTAGTGGGTGGCTTATCCGGGATTCAAACTCAAACACTATGGCTCCAGAGCTTGTGAGCCCTAACCACTGCCCTGCACATGGCCTCTCAGAGGAGACAAAATAAATAAATAAATAAATAAACTTTAAAAGCAGAACTAGCACAAGACATGGATAAAGTTGATAAAGCTGATATATTCTCCTTTTCCCAAAAAAAGTGATTCTGCTTTTCTAGCCATCAGAGTCAAAAAAAAAAAAAAAAAAATTCCCTCCAGCTTCTCCAGATGCCACCTGAATAATGACAATTGCTGGGAAGAGTAGTACCATCCTGTGGTCCAGAATTTTTCAAATGCCAGCCAGGAAACAAGACTTCATCGTATTAATTTCTATATTCATAGCCTGGCTGGACTTTTAGTTGACACTCCTGAGGTTCTCACTTGATTCTAAGTTCACGTTGAAATCCAATGAAAGGGCCCACCACTGCCGTTGACTGCACAGGCTGTCCCGGGAGGATCATTAGGACTCAGAGTCCACACTGCAGGAAACCCACGATGTCTGGCCCTTCACTTGGGACAGAAAAGCATAGTAGACTCACTCCCATGTCAGGCCCAGGAGATCACATTTGGCTAGCCTCCGGTAGCCACATAGTTTAAAATTAGATTTTCTGACTGATATGCAATATTATTTCTAATCTCCAAGTCTCTTGATGAAAATGTTTCTGGCCAGCGAAAACTTGTAAAGAGAACAAATGGCAACTGCAACAGACCTCTACAGTGATCCCAACTCTTGGTGTTCATGCCCTTGTGTAATCCTCTCCCCTCAGGTGCTGGCAGGAACTATGACTTGCTCTTAACTAGCAGAGTACCACGAAGGGGGTGGGATGTCACTTCTGTGATTGCGTTACATACGATTCTTCATCTTGCTAGCCGACTCTCTTGATTGCCTTCTTGGCTTGCATGTTGTAATTAAGCAAATAGCCACATTAGGAACAACTACAGGGGCACCTCAGTACTTGTCATTAATTGGTTCCAGGAGGCGCAACAAGTACCAAATAAATTTTTTCCATAAGGAATAAAGTAAATAAATTTAATGTGTTCCCAAACCAAAAATACACAAAATGACCAAAGAAACTAAGATAAGACAGCAAGGAGATGTACACAGGGCAGGAGCTATTGTGTCTAATGCATGACCCCTTGTTTCGGCTGGAAAGGGTAGCAAGTCACGAGGCAATTGTACCAAACAAATGATGAGTTGCAGGACAAAATTTTTGCATCAAAATTCATCAAGTATAAAATTGACGAGTTTCAAAGCAGTCGAGTACCAACTGTACATGGTAAGAAAATGAGGGTGACATCTGGCCAAAAGCCAGCTAGAAACTGAGGTCCTCAGTCCGAAAGTCCTAGAGGAAATGAATTCTGCCAACAATCACGTAAGGCTGGAAGCAGATCCTTCCCTAGCCAAGACTTTAACTGAGACTCCAGCCCAGACCACCACCTTGAGTTCTGCCTTGATAGAGACCCTGAAGCAAAAGACCCAGCTAAGCCACACCCAGGTATGACGGGCCCCACAGAAATGATGAGATAGTAAATGTGTTGTTCTAAGTTGCTAAGTTTGTGGTGATTTGTTACACAGCAGTAGATAACTAATACAGTGCCTTAGCACTCCCCGGGCCCAGGCATACTCACCAAGGGCCTTCCACAGGGCAAGCTGGAGATGCTGGAGGAGTTGACACTCCAGCGGAGTAGCTCTCAACCCATGACCATCAGGATTTAGTGGATAAATAGCCCGGCCCCTCATCCCTAGGTGTTGGGAGGACACCTCTGTGGCATGTTGTACACAGTCTCCAGGAGTGCCTCAGCAGACCTGAGCCCCAGCCGCCCACAGCAGTAACTTGTTCAGTCATGCATCTTCCATGGGCTATTTGTCTTCTTTGTATCACTTCCCCATCCCCCTATTAGTGCTTCCTGGGCTTGCCTCCCAAATAAACTACAAATCATGGCCTCCTTTTAGAGGAACCCAATTTAAGACAGGAGATGGGGGGAAAGACAGGGCTTTTAAAGCAAGACTAATGATAAATTCTAAGTTTCTATCTCCTAAAGTAGGCTCACCAGACGTACCATTTTAAATGGGACAGAAAACAATGGTATTGTCCCATTTCAAATAGTACATATAGTCAGCCTACTGACATCTTAAATTTAGCCCAGTGAGACCGGGCTGACCATACATACCACTTGAAATGGGACAGTACCATTGTCTTCTGTCCAGTTTAAAATGGTACATCTGGTCAGCTGATCCTGAAGACACCACTCTCCCAACAAGTGGAAGTTCACCCAAGCCCTGCTGTAGAAAGGGAACTGAGCATCCGGGAGCTGGGGGTGCAGTCTCAGTCCCCATGACTGTGTGGCCTCAGGAAGGATTCCAACCCCAGAGTCTCATTTTCCAGCTGTTAAGTGAGGGTAACAGTGCTTACCTTCTGTTATGGGCTGAACTGTGTCCCCCCAAAATCCATGTATTGAAGTCCTAAGCCCCAGTACCTCAGAATGTGACTTTATTTGGAGTTTGGATCTTCAAAAAGATAAATAATAACGAGATAATTAAGAGATAAAAAGTGAAGTCGTAATGGTGGACCCTAATCCAGTAGGATGGGTATCTTTATAACAAGAGGAAACACGAATGAACATATGTAGACTGGCACAGAGGGAAGATCACATGACGACACCAGGAAAAGACAGTCAACTACAGCCAAGGAGAGAAGTATCAGAAGAAACCAACTCTGCCAACACCTTTATCTCTTGATCTCAAGTACATTTCTGTTGTTCAAGCCACTCAGTCTGTGGTACTTTGTTAGGGCAGCCCCAGAAAACTAATGCATTCTCCCACCACCTAGGGTTGTTGTGCAGACACAATGGGACATCAGATGAAAGTACTTGGTCATTATTACTAATTAAAGTGAGACAACCAGCAACAGTAACCCCAGTCACTTGAGGGAAGAACCACACAGGGCAGTAAGGCCCCATGCACAGTGGGTAGAGAGGCCCCAGACTCCAGAAGAAAGGCAACCCTTCTTATATATCAAAGAATTTGACTAAATTGTGTTCTAAGTGTTTTGTAGAAGGTGGAATTTGCAAGTGATGAAACTGAATATTTAGCAGAAGAGATTTCTAAGCAAAATATTGAAGATGCAACTTAGGTCTTCCTTACTGCTTACAGTGCATAAAATGCAAAAGAAGAGAGATGCATTGAAGGAAGTATTGTTAAATGAAAAGGAACCAGAACTTGAGGACTTGGAAAATTCTCAGCCTACCTATAATGCAAAAAGTGAGAAAGCTTGTTCCAAAGAGAGACCTAAGAGTATAGCTGAAGAACCATTTGATAGAGATCATGGACTTAATCAGCCATCTCCACAGAGGCCAGGAGTAGAGATGGGATTATACCAGCAAAGGCACTGCCAGTTTGAACTAAAGGGAAATGAGAAGGCCAGATAGAATAAAGGCAGGTGTTGCACTTCCTGGATTCTACCAAACCAGACCATAGAGATTTCTGGTGGCAAACATGCACTATTCTTCAAGGAAAGGGAACAATGACCCCAAAGGCAATTCAGAGAGCATCAGGACTGCCACTGTGACCACAGGCCCAGGGGGTCTGTTTCCTCCTGGTTTCCTAGGGCAGGGCCAATGCAGAGAACTGTGTGTGTGTGGTGGGGTCCTGCTAACCCAGGGCCTGGAAGGTGGGACATTGAGCCCGAGAGGATTATTGTGAAGCTGTAAGGTCTAATGCAGCTTCCTTTGCTCGGTTTGGGGCCTGCCTGGGATCCATCACCTTTTCTTCTTTCCTGTTTCCCTTTTGGAATGGAATGTCTATCCTATGCCTGTTCACCATTGTGTTCTGGAAGCACATAAAGTGTCCAGTTTCACAAGTTCACAGATGGAGAGGAATTTTGCTTCCGGATGAATTGTACCGTGAGTGTTACCCATAGGTAATTTAGATACTTAGATGAGACTTTGGACTTCAGACTTTGGAGTTGATGCTGGAACGAGTTAAGACTTCTGGGGCTGTTGGAATGGATATATTTTCCATGTGGTAAGGACATGAATCTGGGGAAGTCAGGGAGAGAACACTATGGACTGAATTGTGTCCCTCCCCCCAATTCATATGTTGCAGCCCTAGCCCCCGATGTGACTATCTGGAGACAGGACTTTGAGGAGGTCATTGTGGTTAAAATGAGATCATAAGGGTGGGACTTTAATCCAACAGGATCCATGTCCTCAGAAGGAGTGAGAGACCAGAGCTTGCTCACTCATGCTCTCTCCACCTTGTGAAGCCACAGAGAGAAGGCAGCTGGGAAAAGCATCCTCACCAGAAATCACACCTTCCAGTCCTTGATCTTAGATTTCCCAGTCTCCAGAACTGTGGGTATAAATTTGTTGTTCAAGCCACCCAATTTGTTAAATTTTTTTTATGGCAGCCCAAGCTAATACAGGTTCTGTGCCTTGGTGTTCCCATCTGTAAAACAGAGATAACCATGGCTATCTATTAATAGTAGGACTATCTATTAATAGTAGGACTGTTGTGAAAAATGTTAACATATGTAAAGTGTGCAGAACAGAACCCAGCATACATTAAGTGCTATGTGAGCAACTATTATAAAGATGAAGACTGTCCCTATGCTCAAGGTGCTTGGGTGTCTAACTTGCACAAAGGCACCATGTGGCCTTAGCTGGATATTGAGACAACCTTGAAAATTCTCATTCCCATTGGCCAAAACTTACAACCCCACATTCTTCTAGCTTTAATTTGTATCGCTCATAAAGGTTAGTTTCCCCAGGAAGGGTAACAGTCCTTATTCCTCAAGTGACGAAAACAGATGGACTGAAAGGTGGTAGGTGTAGGACCTGAGAGGATGAAGACAGAAACCTCTGGGGGCGTTGAGGAATACAGTGAAGGCTGAAGGCCCGGAAGCCTATTTCTTCCAAGTGTGTAACATAAGGAGAAAGTAGAGTTGAGATTTGTGACAGGCAAGGCTAACGTTTAAAGAGTAATTGTGAACTTTGAATTACCATCGAATGTTTTTTTAAAAAAGACTCCCAAACTTTCATGACTGCATTTATTTGTCTCTGGAAGGTAGGCCTGGGCCAACTTTTCACTTTTCATACTTGAGGGAGCCTGAAACATAGAAGAGAGTTTATTATAAATAACTACAGGATAAAGACAGTTCACACAAGAAATATCTTTAAAATTTTGTAAGTTCATTAGTAATCAGCTGTTTAAATTTAAGACACCATTTTGTTTTTTACCCATTAAAATCCTATCATTTAATAGATCCCATTGTTGGCAAGGATCTGATGAAACAGCACTCTTACATAGCTGGCGGTATAAATTAGCAGCATGCATTAAGTCAGATTGTAACTACCTGTGACTCAGGAGGTCTACTTCAGGAAATCTATCCTAAAAAAAAAAAATACAGAAAAGGCAAAACATATTAGGTTATTTCCCATATTTATGAGAACAAAAACCTGCAAACAAATGTCCAACAATTAGAAAAATGTCCCATTTAATGGGCCATTAAAACTTGTTATAAAGTTGACTATATATAATAGTAACCTCTAAACATGCCAATGAAATAAAAACACACAACATTATGTACCTTATGATAATTTCTTAATTCTATTGTATAGGAAATATATTTGGAAGCATTTTTGTATATTTCCATCAGTGGTTTCCTAAGATAATTTTGTACATGTATTAATTTCCTAATATCTCAACTTGAAGAAAAAACAAATGCATCACTGAAAAATAAAGTCATTCAAATCATGGTCAGGCAGTTAGTTATATTGAAACTGAGATGTATATCACTGTGGATAATAAAATATGACAACCAAATACTTCAAGTTAAAAAAAATTATTTATTCCCTAGTCTACTCTTATTTACAAGGTGTGACCAAAAGTTACAGCGAATGTTTAAGTAAAAAAAAATTTATTACAGTAAAAAACACATTGCCATTATTCCCCCTCAAAATACTCCCCCTTGCTTCGAACAATGTGTCTTTTACTGTAATTTTTTTTTTTTTAATTTAAACACTCACCATATTTTTTTTTATCACACCTGAATCAATTCAGGTCATACTTTGCTTCTGGTCCAGCAATTTCTGTCAAATGAAAACATATGGTGTGTCCTCATCACTTTATTCACTGGATCTGGCACTGTGCAACATCTGGCTCTTCCCCAGAGTCAAAATGTCCATGAGAGGTAAATGTTTTGAATCGATTCAGGACATGGAGGCAGCCACGACAGCACAACTAAAGACACTCATGAAGGAGGACTTGCAGAACTGCTTCAGCAAGTGACAGGAATGATGGGACAGGTGTGTTCAAAGCGAGGTAGGGGTGGGGGATAGAGGAGGATTAATCGCAATGTGTCTTTTACGGTAATAGAAATTTTTATTTAAACATTCACCTTATTTTTTTTAAATCATACCTCGTACATTTCAAGGGTGAGTTCTATTAGATTAGAATGAAAAGCAGTTAAAGGGCTTAATGCTATTACTCACATCCCCCAACTCCAACCCTTCATTAACTCACTGGATATTGGGCAAGTTACTTCTGTTCATTTCCTGACATGTAAAATGGATATAATTATTTGTACATCACAGGGTAGTCATGAAGACTAAATAGGTTAATAGATATAAACTGTCAGGATTAGTGCCTGGCACAACATTAAGTATCAATAACTATATATATATATTTTATCTTGATCAATCAAGCCTTTTTACTATACGTGTGATCAAATTTAGATTTAGATGTTTTATTAAAATTTTTTTTAAAGTTCATACATATGTAGAATGTTTTAAACCTAAGAGACAAATACATATATTGTTGTATTTACCTGCAGAGTGGGTTTCATTTAATCTTATCAGCCTTGTTTGTTTTTGTCTTAAAAATCACCTGGAAAATTCCAGGAAGGTAATATTTAAGTATCAGAATGTGAAAACTTGAAGCTTATTGGTGTTGTCTTATTTTTCACAGTTCATTTTTTAAAAAATGCCTGTTGGCCTCATCTAAGTAAAGGAGTTCAAGGTCTAAGAAGAGTGTGGTCTGAGGAACAGAAACCCAGCTGACTGCTCAACTCCCTTAATAAAGTGGGTGCACCCCTGTTGTTGTTTGTCTAGCTGGATAATTTGACATATTATCCATTTCAAATATTTTCCCTCCATCCACTGAGTTAACAAGGTTCTCAAGAATAAGGCTTGGGGGTTGGAATGACGGGCAGCAGTAGATAGATACCAAACAGAAGTCCTCAGTTCCCAGCTTCACAAGAGTCTGAAAAGGATGGCTCTCATTTGAAAAAAAAAAAAAAAAGCTGACTTTATTGAAAGGGAAAATAATGAACTTGTGAGTTCTGGTCAGCAGAGTTTCATAATGTAATAGAACCCAACTCATCAGGTAGACAGAGAATAGGGAGGAGGCAAGATATGATGTGGGGAAGACGTCCTACAACCAGAAACTGAGATGCAGGTTGAAACAGAAGGAGGTGGCTATTCAGAGGAGATGGAACTATTGTGTAGCTGCCTGATCCCTAGGAAGGGCCACTGTACCGTGCCATTCTGGGCCTTGACCATGGGTGGAGAAGAGTTACATAAGATAATAGAACCCAAGAAATTTAAAGTAGAATCTGAGGAAAGAAAGGATTTTCACCAACTTTTTGGGACATAGCCTCTCAGAGGAGTTTAGTGACCACATGGCTGAGGGACATCACCAGGTACATGGGGCTGAGGGCAGCCTCCTACCCATTTGGAAATGGCAAAGCCAGGGAAACCTGAAAAGGCCTGGATTCTCAATGCAGAAGGCCTAGCAAACCTGGCCTCGAGGATAGAGCCACAGTGGGGCAATGGACAATCACAGCAGATGTCAGCCCAATAATACCCAAAAACAGGGGCTAGAGGACCAGCCTTCAATCGAGCCTCTGCAGTGCGTATGTACACTCTCCACTGTACTTGGAGGACGAGGAGGAGTGGGGAGACTGCTTAAGAGGCAAAGAGCCCCTATAAAGATTCTGAACACTGAAGTGATTCAGTAGTTACTCAAAGAAGATAGACCTTCATGGGGCAAGAAAAAAGAGTTTTTCCCACCATCTGAGTCATTAGGGTCTTATGGGTTCCCAAGAAAAAGTGGAGTACAGTGTAAAAAGTAATGTTACATTTTTCCCATCTAAATTGCACTCATAATTGTCCATCCTGCTTTATGGTGTGAGAGTCTAGCCAGGACCCAGGGATCAGAATCCAGCACTGGCACCACTGCGCCTTTATCTCAATTCAAGAGGGAAAGCTGAACATATGAACTTTCAGCAAATGAAGCTCCTTTATAATGAGCAGGGCTCTGGCCACCAAGCCCCATGTGATCTGTTTCGTCCCTTAAGGACCCAGTCTAAATTGCATGATGCAGGGGAACTAGGTTCCTCCCATCTCAGAGCACCCACAATGAGGTAGGTGCCCTGGGCCTGTCTTCCACACCAGAGTTATTGGAAGGACACATTCCTGAAAGAAAATGTCTTCCAAGAAAGGAAGAGAGTGATCAGATGACCAGAAGAGTTCCTTAAAATAATCTAGTTGTACGTAAATCCCTTTACCCTCCCAATGGAAACTCTACCTTTAACACTGTCTTTGGAGCCCATTAGATCCCTGATCTGTTCTGGATAACCCAGGAATTAGAATAAGGAAAGGAGGAAGGTAGAGGTTGAAAGGACACATTGACCTCCCTCAGGTGCTAGTACATGTGGTCCTAAGCATTTGGTGGTTTTCGGCTAACCCAAAGAACCATCTCTCCAAGCGAGGTCAGCAGCACATCAGAGAAGTCCTGCCTCCACCTGAGGGAACCTTCCATCCAATTCTCACCATTCCCTTCTGTGTACACATAGGACCTTTTATAAAACTCATAAATAGTCCTTCAAGAAGTCTACTGGAATGCATGAGGACTTACACAATTAATTTAACCACCAGGCCCACTATAGGTCAAATTATGCTCAGCTCGCTGACAGGGTCCCAACCAGGTAGTGATCTTGCCAAACACACCCAACTTCACACATATACATATACATACACACACAACACACCAAAACCCACTTCCATGATTGAGTCAACCTTTTGTCCCCATGAAAAAATTAGAGTTCTGACAAAAGAGCTCTCTCCTCTCTTACTTTCACAAGAAACAGGAATTTGTCTTCCCTCTTGCATTCTTAAATCTTGATCATATTGGGCCTTAAGAGTCTTCCTTGGGTGCTGGTTGGATCTCTTCCTGAATAGCTGCAGCCTGGGGAATCTTCCATCAGAGGTGGCATCACTCTAGAGTTAGATGGATCCTGTCCTGCATGCCCCAGATATCACCTTTCCAAAGTTCCAGAGAGAGCAACCAGCATCTATATCATTACAGCACCAACTCCTAAACCTCCAATGTTTAAAAGACATAATAACATCCCAGAGCCAAATGTAACCACTGAACATCCTTCCTTCGGAGCTTCAGTACCTTTGGTCCAAGGCTGCAAAGTTTAAACACCTAAACTGGTGAGGTAATAAGGGGTGGTGGGGACTGACCAACCAGAGAACGCCCACCTCATGAAAAAGGAAGTTCAATTTTTTAGAATACTCTGCTGGCTAAACTCATCAGAATATGTCCCCTAGACCACCAGTGAACACTGGGGCAAATTAAAGTCCTTCCAAAGGAAATGCCTAGACCCATCTCAGCACTGTGGTAGGGTTTTTGCTAAAACACATAGCACTACCTGGGAGAAATGCGAGATGAAAGACAGAAGCACTCTGGGCTTTCTTTGCCAGGATGCTAATAAATTCATCACAGCTAGCCAGACTATCTCATTTCAGAGCTTAAAATGCAATTAGAAGACATGTCCCCAGTGATTAATTTCTCACATAGACTACCACAACCTGCAGAGGTGGTAGTGGAAATCTACCACCCACACCGGCTTCCTTCTATCAGAAATTCTCTCTAAGGTGTGCTCCCGTGACAGGCCAAAATTTAGAAGTGTGTGATGGCACAGCACATCCAGGCCTCATAACACTTATGTTCATTCATGTATCTCTTTCCAGAGCCCCTCTGACCCCAGCACAATTGCCACCCCACTTCCAACACTGAGGGTGGTCCTTGTTCAGGGACACAGCCTCTAGAGAATCACAGGCAACTCTGAACAAAATTCAGAGCTGTGCACAATGTGAAATGCCCAAGTCACTGCCAAGGGTGACAAATAGAAGGAATAAACAATGGTGGGATTGTGAACATCTTGCCACGCAGTGATGCCCACTCCCAAACCAGCACAATCCTACACCTCAAAGTCCAATTCTAAATGAGCCTCGCCTGGACCTTGACATTAGTCCCCATCCCCAGCAAGGCCAGATGCTGTGGCTTCCCATGGCTCACCGCCCTCTCCATGTACACACATACTTGCTGACTCAGCCCCCAAGTGAATCTGCGCTGGCCCGCTGGCCCAAGAACTTAATCTCCATCTCTGCCATCAGCAGATTCTTGTGTACTTCGTTTGGGATTTTGCCTCTCAGGAATGTTGCTGATCTTGCATAACCTGTTCTGACCCCATCCCCAAATCCCCCAGAATGCCCATCTCTGCCACTACCAGGATTCTACTCCTCAGACCCTCTCCAAGGGCAGGAAGAAGGGGTGATGGGAGCATCAGGTTGGCAACTTATTCTCAAATAGGTCAGGAAAAGAGCTCTTTGTACTGTACTTGCAATCTTTTTATGAGTGGATTATTGTTTCAGAATAAATGTTTTTATTTCAAAAATGACTATTTGAATGTCAAAGAATGAAAAACCTTGACAAAATGGATGAAATCCTAGAATGGTCCTGGGGCACTCTTTACATCCAGGCCTCAGAAGGTTCACTTAACAGAAGTTACATGCATCTACACAAATCTCAAACATGTGATTCTTTATTCATTTTAAGAATCAGCACACTTCCCCAATTAAGAACTTCAACTTGGCTAGCTAAAAGACTAAAAATTAAGTGTCTTCTTTCCTTTTTTAAAAACTTACAGTCAGAACTTTTGTTTCGTACTAGAAAATGTTAATCCCTACTTTAAATCAAATTACTATAAATGGCCTATCTCCAGGATCAATTATCCCTGGAACACATGGATCTCCTGTACATATCCTTGATGCTGGTGTTGCCAACATAGGCCTGCTCTGCTACCACGCTCAACGACTGGTGAAAAGGAGTAGCCAGGTAGCCTACCATGAGAATCCACGGTGATGCCAATCTGATAAGGGTCAGTGGGTATTAAATGCTAGTAAGATTCTTGCCTTATTATCTACTACATATTAAAACTTACATTTGTGGAAGCTTTACTGTTATTAACTTAGATAGCCAGGTTCAAGCTTCCATTCAGGACATATTTTCAATCTTTTCTTTTGTTCTTAGTCATTCCCTATCAATTCATATAATAACAACAGGAATTCTGTTCTCCTAAGGGCTGACTAGCAAGGCAAGGTTTATATCGCAAGTGGCCAGAGTTTGAAAATATAGACAGAGCATGTACATAAATGGGATCCGTAGAAAACAGTCATCAAACCAGAAATGGGAACCAAGTTCTGCCAGTCTGCAGGCAGCCTGTAAGACCTCAAACCAGTGTGAAGCGTTGGTGAGAACCAAGTGAGAATACCTAGAATAGTTGCTACTGATTGCTCACCAATGAATATTGATTGAACATGGTGAGTTAAACCAACTTAATAATGTGTGTCCTAGTGAACATTGACATATCAGGTACTGTGCTAGACCCTTCACTGACATGTTGCTATTTGAACTTCACAGTTATCTTACATACAAGGTAAGTGTAATTATTATTCCCATTCTACAGATGGGGAAACTGAGGACTGGAAAGATTCAATAGCTCACCCAAGGTCACACAGCTTGCAAGCGATAGAATCAGACTTTGAACCTCAGCATTCTATCTCCAGAGCCAGCACTCAACTGCTATTTGAAACTGCCTCCCACCACCAACCATCATTTGTGACTCCAGAACCCCCACTGTCCCTTATATCACACAAAGTCACTTGCTTATTCCAGTATGTTTGGTTCCAGATTCTCACAAGCCTTTCTTATTTCAATAACAATCATATTGTAGGATGGAGCAAGGGGTCTTGTTTGTGTAACAGCGAGACATAGCAAATGCCAAAAGTCCACTTTGTAGACCTGGAGAAGCAGGCTGCTACTTCCAGTGGCTTTGTTAGCTTGGCAAACTAATAAGAGCTGTTACAATAAACTCCTGTTATTACTTTAGAAAATGCTGCTTTCTAACAAGGCCAGTTTTTAAAAAATGTATAGATGTGTATTATGTGTATTACATGTGTGTGCGTGTCTGTGAATATGTGCGTGAATGTTTGTATATGGTATCACCATGAAACTTTATGTATGAAAATATAGTACTTACTATTTTTTCTAGAGACCTTAGAATCCAGAAAACCTTTTGATGTATTAATTAGGGTCATAAAAAATAAATTTAAGTCTATGTTGAGTGATCTGGAGAAGCTGTTTTCCCCTTGAGCTGCTTACCGATTAATTTGGGGACGTAACAATAGATTTTCTAAACTAGCAACTCCATCTCCCACCGAGGTACTTTCACACAATGATCAATCATGGTTTAGCATGGAAAATACCACATGCCTCAAGGGATGCATTTGAGTTTTTTGACATCTGCATTGCAATTTAAGAAGGAACACTTTACCAGACTCCTGGTTGGGGAGGTAACTCCAGTTGTAGACATCACACTCTGGCGACAAGTGTATGCCGGCTCACCACTGCCACCATCTGCCCAGGGCCCTTCCTCCTCATTCTTCAAGCCCACAGCACAGCTGGCATGTTGGGTGTAATTTCTCAATAGCTCTCTAGCCAAGGATATATGTGGTTCAGAAGTATTGTTGCTATAGTTTTGATGATCTGGGTCTTGTTTCTAGAAACCATATTTAGTTGTCAAACAGTATGACAGATTTTAAAGATTTAAATGAATATATTTCAAAGCTTTAACAGATAAAACTTAAGTGATAAGAGCAATGCTTAAATTATTATGGGGAGAAAATGATCGTTCAATAGGCTATTTTGTTCTTCTGTAAACTTAAAATGTTGTGCAACGTGCAACCACATTAAAAAGATTGTAGCATGGAACAGATCCTATCTTTTAATGAATATAGCACAAAACAAAGCACTTCTGTTACACAATAAACATGTAAGAAAAAACTAAGGGAGCTAACTGCACAGTTGCAAACCCTATGACCATGCCACAACCCAACCATTCAATTTGGCCAACAGGACAACCCATTCCCACCACTGCAGAATGTATCCTCCCAGTAGTCACCTAAGTAGGACCAGTAGACAAGGGGAATAAAACCTAAAAAGTACCATTATTTATGCCATAAGTTCCTAGCATGATTGTTTCTCTTGTCTCTAGTATCTGTCCTTCTTTTCTGTCCCCAAACACAATAACATTGGTATTTAGAAAAGACCTTTATTGGCTCTAATAGCTTTTCTTCCCCCTTTTTTGGGGGTGGGGGTGGGGTGGGTAGTCCTTCTTTCCAGTCTCAGACTTTCAGGTTGAATGGACTTGAAATCTGTCACTTCCCTCTGCTTGGACTCCAGATCTTTACCAATAACATGCCCTCAACCCGCTATGAACTGGCTTCCAGCCCACTCCTATTCACATCTCAAATACTGGACCATGTGGCCTTCCCCAACCTCTCTGTAGCTTCTCCCACCACTTCCCATCCTCAGATTCCCAAGAGTCCCCCCTTCCTGACTTTAGGACCCATCTTGCTTCTGTACTATCTTCCTGCCACCTTCTCTCTGATGACTCCTCCTTCCTCTCGTCAATGATGTCACTTAGGGCTCATTTCCAAGGCCTTTTCTCTCTTCATAGTTTACCTCCTCTGATGACTAAACCATTCTCAGGCCTTCAAGTTTTGCCTCTCCAAAGGACAAGCTCATAAAATCCACCCACACTTCTGAGCTGTGCTCTGTGATTACAGTGGTGACACTGTGGTGCTTCACAGTTTGCAAAGCAGGTTCGTTTAAGTCGCCCCACTAAATGGTCCCAAAACCTCATGAGATTGCTGAGCTATCCAGCAGGGTTGTCCTTCAGGGAGGGCCTCTCCCAAAGGACCCCCCTTGGGGACAGAAATGCAGCTTTTTTTCTGTCTGATGTTTTTCCTGCTGAAGAGAAGCCAGACCACAGAGTGGGTTTGTGGAAGCCTCCTCGCACACCCCAGCTTGAAGATGCAGCAGCTAGGAGGCCGGTGCCCTGGACAGTAACAGGAGGTAAGTATATAGATGGTCAGGAACTTGCCACCAAAGCTCTCACAGACCTGGACTCAATCCCCAGCCCTGACATTTCTTACCTGTGTTGCCTTTACCTGTGTTTTGTTTTCTCCCTCTGTAAAATGATGTCAACACATAGATCCGAGGATTGTTATAAACTAAGGAGAATGTATACATAAATTGCCTGGCACATAGAAACAGCTCGATAAATGACAGATATCATTATTCTAACTTCTTAAACCTTTACCTCAGAGTCTTTGGTTCCTTCCAAAACATCACTGAGAACTTGTATGTATTCAGTTGCACCTTTAAGGATATCAACTTTGCTAGGCTTCCTGCTTTGAGGAAGAAATGGCACCAGTGCCTTCAATTTGGCAAAACCACGGTTGAGATTTTTTATCTGGAAAACAAAAAGGCAGAGTGACACACAGAGAAGCTAATTTGTACAGACATCCCCGCCAAAATCACAGAAGGGGGGTTTGAGGGCTCATTCCACAGCTCTCTTGTCTGGGTTGGGAATCTCAGCAGGCATATGCCAGAGTCATCATTCCACCAGCAGTCATTCCAGGCAAGGGGACAGGGAGTGACATAAACTCAGCACTGTGGGTGGACAGGCTGGAAGGGGTGTCTGTGTTCACTTGACCTCCTCCTCTTCCTCTGCGAGCACACCTACTGCAATGTAATGTAGAGGCATAGGAAGAGTGGCTGAAAGCTCTGAATCAACACAGCAGGATTTAAAACCCAGCTCTACCATTTAGCTTTACAAGAGTGTATAGGATACTTCATATTACCAAGCCGTGCTTTGTTTATTGGCAAAGGGGAAACTACCCACCTTGTAGTCTTTTTGTTATAACTCTTCAACTTCTTTCCCAGCAGAGTAAATAGAGTTAAGTATTAGAGTCCAGAGAGTCTGTGTGTTGGCAAGACTTGAAAGGTAATATGAGGTGTCTCTCTCTCTTTTTTTTTTTTTAATTTCCAGGGTCTAATTCCTTAGCTCCAAAGCATTGAAACTCTGATGATCACCTCCTGGGGGACACAGGTCCTGGAAAAATCGGCTCCTGCTACACTATAAAGCCAATGTACCTACTTACATAGAGAGTCCTCTCCCACCCCTACATCTAAGTGGACAGTGGGCATAGTTAGCCCATTTATAGCAGAATACACTGGCAAACAAACATGAAATTATTGAAGTTTAATAATCAAAGCACTATAAAATAAAAATAGAAATTAGATACTTTTCATATATCAAGCTGGCAACATTTTTGTTTTGTTAATCATACCCAGCATTGAGGATGAAAAAGGGGAACAGTTCTACACCTTGTAAAGGAGGATACAAATTAGTAAACTTTTCTAGAAAGCAATTGGGAAACATGTATCAAAAGTCATGAGATTGTATATATCCCGTTAATTCTAGCATTGTATTCTAAAGCAAGATATTATTTTGATAAAACATGAACATAGATTTATGTACCAATAAAAAGCTGTCAAAAGCATACATGCCCCACAGTAGGAGACTGGACGACATCAGACTATGCAACTGAAAGCTGCTCTGTGAAAGAACGCTTAGGAAAATGAGGGAATGTTTTTGATACTGTTAAGTAAAAATAAGTATAAACATGTGTACTAAATAGTTACAATTTTGTAAAATTATATACATGCACACACATAACTAAAAAAAAAGACTGAAAGCATATACACAAAAATGATAGTTCCTGGTTGTTACATTCGTGTGATGAGTGTTTCTGTTTTCTATTTAGTCATCTCTATATTTTCTGGGTATATTATTTTTCTCAGTAAGTTTATTATGTTTTTTAATATTTGTTATTAAAAGACAGCTAACATACAATATTATATTAGTTTCAGGTGTATGCCATAGTTATTCAACATTTATATACCTAAAGAAGTAATCACCATGATAAGCCCAGCAACCATCGACACTGTACCACACTATCACAACATTTTTTACTATATTCCCTATGCTGTACCTTACCTTCCCGTGCTTATTTTATACCCAGTTGTATTAATTGTATCATTATACAGAATAAAGGTCGTTAGTTTTTAAACAGTACCTAACACCAGGACCAATTCTCTGCAGAAGGCCTACTTAAAATACAAAATATTGGATCAGAACCTTGTTTGAGGACCACATCATCACATCAAATCACAGGGTTATTTTCATAAAGGGTCCAGTGTCTGGTAAAACCACGAAGACTTGCAATTTTCCCAACTTTCCCTCAAGTTTTCTACTCCTCCTTGGTCCTTTCGCCTCATACCTTTTCCCAGACAAAGCTCCTAGTTGATTCACGGGGTCTACATCTCTACGGGGCCGGGGTGTGTAGGAACAGCCCCCAGCAGACCTTCCTCCCCAAGGCTCAGTCTAAATGTGCACCCTGTCTCTTCCACCACTGACCCTTCCCTCTCTGGGATCCACCTCTACTGCAGCACAACCCAAAGATTGCGAAGGGGCGGAAGGAGACCAGATCGGATGGGCTTGGGGCCGGAGTTTAGTGAAAAATGCTAACAGCTACCGGTAGATGGCGCTCCGACTTCGGCCCACGGGACCTTTCGGGCCGCGGTAAGGCGAAACTCGTCTGATTGGGAATCAGGCGCGCGCTCTCTCTTGGCTCGGGGTCGAGTGGGAGTTTGGGTGCACGCCGAGGCGTCGTGGTTTTGGGGTTTGTTTCGTTGAAAGAGTAACTTCCATTACCCTGTTTGTGCTTCGAGGCAGAGACGCAGACCGCAGGGAAAGGGGTGACGGGAGCTCTGTGCGCCCCAAGCACCCACCGGCTCACTCGATTGTGAGATTTAAGCGCCACGCCCGTGCCCTAAGCTTTTCGAAAGCACCTGCCACGGGGAGACATTTTTGAAGTTGTCCGGGGCCTCCCCAGGCCTCCGCACACCCAGTTCCTGCACAAGGCGGGTTGGCAACTGGACCAGAGTGGAGGGTAACAAGGCCGCTGCCACCCTTCCAGGCTAGGACACGACCCGGCCCTCAGGAGGATGAAGTCCCCTCTGGGCCCCGCGGGTGCACCGGGTGCTGCCCAGGTGTTAGGAGGCGGGTAGCAGGTATAGCGGGAGCGGGGAGGAACTCATTCCCGCTTGGGGGCGCAGTGTGGGGCTGCCGAGCCCGGGTGGCCCCGGGGACCCGCGCGGGCCAGGGCGCTCACCCTCTCACGCTCCTTGGCGTTGGCCACGCGCCGCCGCTCCAGGACCAACTGGAGGTCCTCGGTGGACGAGTAGGCGCCTGAGGGCAGCCGCTTCAGCCGGCAGATGGCGGCCAGCTGGGGCAGCGGCCCAAACTGCTCCCGCAGCACGTCTTCCAGTACCTCAGCGGGCGGCGTGCCCAGGAGGCCTGGCGCGGTGTCCATGGCGGCGCACAGGGTCGGCGGGCCGCCCGGGCCTTTCATCTGGGACACCTGGGGCGGCACGGGGCCCGCGGGGGCGCCGGGGGCGGGGCCTGGCCCACCTGCACCCATTTCCCTGGCGGCTCCCTGCGACCTGGGTCCCACTCACTGGAAGCCGGGCCAGGGATTGTTTTTAACAAACTGCGCCGGTGATTATGATGAACACTGGATTACAGACAACACTGGTTCTCGAATTTGACTGCACACTGGAATCGCCGGGGGGAGTTTTTTGGTTTTTCTTTCTTTAAACTACATGCCTGGGTACCATTTCCCCAAATTCAGATTTAACGGGTCTGGGTTGGGACCTAAGTGTCTGGATGTATGTACATGTGTGTATGCAGATACACATGTGCACATGAGTATTATATTTACCAGAAAAAAAATTTGATGGATACACACACAACTTATTAAAAATTCATTTTGAAATAAAAGTTGCAAGAGCAGTAACAAAGAGATCCTATATCCTCTTCACCTAGGTTCTCTACTTAACATTTTCCACATTTGCTCCATCACCCTCTTTGTCTCAGTGAATATTCCTGTTTTCATGGTTCTTTTTCAAAGAGTAGAAGTCTTTCATTCTGTAGTATGTCCCTCAACTTGGATCTGTGCAATGTTTCCTCATGTCCAGACCCAGGTCGTGCCCTTTTGGCAGGGACTCCACAGAAAAGATGGCAGGCTTTTCTCAGTGCATCACATCGGGGATACATGATGTTAACCTTGATTACCTGATCAAGGTGGTGTCTGCCAGGTTCCTTTACCAAAAAAGGACTCATTTTTCCCTTTAGTTGATCAGTATTTCATGAGGAGATATCTTAGCATCCATTGCTGACTCCTTCCTCAATTCATCACTGCTCTGATAATGGCCAAATGGTTAGCATCCTACTGTGAGAAAGAGCTTTCCCTTCTCCCCATTTATTTATTTATTTCATATTCATCAGCATGGGCTCATGAATTTCTATTTTATTCAATAAGATGTAATTTATTCCTATCATTATTTATCTTAATGCTCAAATTGTCCCAGATTTGGCCAGTGGGAAGCCCTTCGGGCTGGTTCCTGTCAACATGGCCCCATCATTCTTTAAGCACTTTCTTACTTTACCAAAAAAGACACATGTTCTAGGCTTATCTTGAATTTTCCTAGTCTCAGCCCTGGAATCAGTCAATTCTCCTTTTCACTAAAAATAGGATTTACAGATCAAGACTGAATACTTTGTTTTTTATTCCTTTTGAGATGTCATTGCTTCTAAGCTGTTTTGCTTAGACAAAAAATATACATACTTACATACCCACACAAGCACTCCCACACATCCAACTATATTTATATATCTGTGTATATAGATGAATAGATAAAATTTAAAAGCACAAATTCACACTAATACTCTCAATTCCAACTCAACACCTCACCTCAGGTTTCTATCCAGTTTCCCCCCTTTCCTTATTTGTAACTCCCTCCTCCAACAGTGAGAAACGCGACTCCAGTCATCCTCAGTATATTTATTTGCTATTTCCTAGCCACATCAACTACCTTCTCAGCCCCTTCTCCTCAGCTCCCACCATGGCACTGCCTCCAAGGGAAGGGGAAGAGGAAGCAAAGAGGACACACCAAGTGCTCAATTGGGGTTCCCCTGAGCAGTGGGCCTGAGAATGGGGAGGTATGATCTATGCACCCCATCTTCTATATTGCTTGCAGTTTTCATATTAGGCATAGGTTACTTCTATAATTTTTTAAAAATATTTTATAAGAAAGAAATTCACTATTTGCTCTAAGTTCATTTAGTATTGTCTGCTGGGAGGCAGATAGAAAGGCAACAAGAGTCAATGTGTGGAAATGAAACTGAAAATGAAGATAGTTCACCCACTTACTTAACTTTCCTTGAGCATCAAAAAAGACATGACTGACATTATTCTATTTTATTGCCAAACCCTTTAGTGGACCAGGTGTGCATCAAGAACCCAGTGTGAGAATCTCAGACTTTGTTCCTTCATACTTTCCCCACTCCATCAACTCCAGCTATAATTTTCTGGACCCTTGGCTGTTAGAGCCTTCCATTGAGCAAGCTGTTCTGAGGGAGAGCAGTTTGAGCTAAGGTGTTACACCTGATAGTGTGACCTAGTGCCAGTACCTCACCATCACCCAATAATACAATGACCTAATGAACAAAACAAAAAATTATTTCTCTCTCTTCTAACAATGTGAAAAGCATAGGTCAGTGTCGCATCTCTGGCCCTCATGGTCACTCAGGGACTTAGATTTCTTCCAAATCCTGTTCCTCCATCATTGTTCCTGGGTGTCATTTCCAAAAGTAGAGCTGTCCCCTTGGAGGCTTCTGCCATCGCTGGTGCCCGGCAGGGATCAAACCTCACAACACCTAAGTCCCAGGCCATTCACACCAGTTAGGGTTCAGAGCAGGATCCGAAACTCTTCTAGGTATTCCAAGCAGATGCCAAGGGATTTAGTTTAGGGATTTAGGTGCTTACACAAGCATTGGGAGGACTAGAGGCGTAGGGGAGCTCTGAGTTTAAGAGCTAAAGCTACAGATCATGGAGCAGGAAGTTCCTGCAGCTGCCACTCAACCCCCCAAAGCTGGGGGAGGGGCCCTGGAACACTGCTGCAGAGAAAGTTCCAGCCCTCTGGCTTGTCCACAGGAACTAGACAAAAGTGCACGGAGATATGCTCCACCTCACTTCCAGCCTTGCAATCTCACACAACTGTTTCTAGTTAAATCCCCTTAATTGGCATCCACAGCCCTGGATACAAGGGGTTCTAGAAAATGGAGCTTCAGCCTTCCTACCTCTGCAATGCAGAAAGGGGTCCAGGGAGCCAATTCACATTATCTCCCACCCCGAAACACAGAGGGATTGCCCCCTCGCTCCATCCTGTGCCCCAGCAGTTTCACCCCATCAATCTTTGCCTGTTCGTTACCCTGAGGCTCCACTGCGAGGAGCACTCCCTCCTACCAGCCTGAGTTCTAGGCAGTCCCACCCCCACCCCGTCACACCAACCACATAATGGCTCAACCACAGCTCCCTTACTCTCCTTACTTAGTCAAAACACAAAAGCCTGCTTATGAAAACCTTTGGTAAAACAAACAAAAACAGATTTAGTAAAAGAAGGCAAAGAATGACATTTTAAAAAGGAATCAAAAACTATACAGACATGTCTGCGTTGCACAGAATTCCTATCCAAATTAATTTGGCAATTTCATATTATAACTCATATTCACATAAATTTGTATTATTTATACGTAGTATGTATTCTTTTATCTTACCACATTTCTGGGAGTTAGACTTTACTCTCATTGTATGCATGAGAAAATCCATGTGAGAGGATCTGAGTGACTACCCAAGTTCATGCTGCTGGTCAGTGGCAGAGCCAAGCCTAAAACTCAGGTTTGCTCAACATCTGAGTGGCGCCCTTCCGAGGTCACTGAACCCAACCCCATGCTTCCGGTTGACCTGGTCCACTGGCACACGGGCCCTGCTTGACATGCTCCATACTTCACTTCCCTTGAGGCTCCTCCTCCACTCTCACTGGGTGTGAGCAGGGGTTAACATCTTGGCCACATCACAGGCAGGGTTAACAGGGGGTCAGAAGTGCTTCTCCACCAAGAGCAGAGTAGGGGAACTGGCCCACAGGCTTTGTCCCCAGGAAGCTGGTGAAAAGTCATTTCCTCACAGGGATCCTCAGCTCAAGTCCTTGTATTAATAGTTTGTGCTGCGATGCTTCCCCAGCAGCCAATAGCCTTGAGCTCTGAGAAGATGCAGAAAGATGTCTGGCAGCCTCAAGAAGGGTTGCTAGATGGAAATGTGGAGCCCTGTGGGCTGTGGGGCCTCACAGAAGAGTTGAGACATAAGCAGGGTCCCAGTTGTATGTCAGTGGAAAAATCTTCCACAGCACAGGGGTTCATAGGACCTTTGGGCAAGTCATTCAAACTCTAGGCTTCTTCTTAGCATCTGTAAAGTGGAGATTATAACAAAAACTCCCTCAGAGTCGTAGTGAGGAGTCAATTAGGCCATTGGCATAATAATAACAGCTAACACTTTTACAGAGAGATCCCTATGCCATGTACCATTCTAAACTCATTATATGCAATAACTTTCTTAAACCCCACTACAGCCTTGAAAGGGAGGTACTCTAATTTTTTTCACAGAAGAAGAAATTGAGACACAAAAGTCAGGTAATGAGCTTTCCCAGTGAGAAAGAAGCAAAGCTGGGACTGGACCCAGAGAGTCTGGCCACAGAGCCTGGGTCTATAACCACCAATCTCTCCTGCCTCATATAACTCCCACCACATTGTAAGTGATGGGTTTAGCACCAGTGACGATTTATGAACCAGATAGAACATTCAGAAACTCAGCTATTGTACAGACATATCCTAAGTGACCCCGGCAGTGGAATGTTCTGAGCAACAGTGCAAAAAGCTGAAATCTGGGCTGGTTGAGGGGACACTGAGGTACAGGGCCCAGTTCCTATGATCTGGTGGCAGATATGTCAAGAAAGGCTCATTGGGGCCACCTTGAAGAGAGCCTGGGATCTCAGTCCTGGGACTTGTGCAGCTGGGAGTAGGAAATGCTTGTTATATCTAAGAAGGCTGGGACTGCAACAAAAGCAGAGCTTTGGGGAGAGTCAATAAGAAGTGGGGTACAAGAAGCTTTGGGGAGAGTAGGGGGAACTAAGAGGCACATCTGTGCTATGGATACCCTGCTGTGTGGGCTCTTGTCCTGCCGGAGGAAGTTTTCTTGAAGTCCAGCTAACAGGCCCCTCTTCTATTCTAAATCTCCCCTCCCAAAAGCAGACCAGGCCCCCTCACGCTTCTGTGATTCTCCCTGGGGCCTAGGGCTTTCATTGGCAGTGGTGGCCCCTGGGGTTGTTTGGCTTTGAGCTGCACGGATTACTCTCACTTATAGCTGGCCCTTGTAAGTGAGAGCAGTACAAAAGGAGAGGGCCTTTCCCGTAGGAATGGTAAGGCATACTAGGGGAGACTGGACCAAGGCCCGGGCCCACACCCAGGTGCAGGCTATGGGAGCCAGTGTTGTAAGAATTCACGACTATGGAGGACTGGAGCGTCAGTTGTTATAGGACACTCCGAGTTGTTAACTGTAAGCACGAGTACATTTCCTCTAAACTAGGGACTTCTGGCACCCTTAAAGTGCCAGAATTCCTCCAGAATGTGTTCACTCTCTTGACTGAGAAATTGTTCCCCGCCCCTAGAAAACCAGGCCATTTCATGGGAGGTCATTTCATGACAATGAAGTAGTCTATGCCTTCTTCTCCCTGTGCTAAAGCCAGGCTCTACCCTGAATCACATTGTGTAGACCCCAGCCTCTAGCCAGTTGGGTCCTCATACAGAGACATACTGGAAATTATGGCTCTGGAAGAAAAGGCTGTGGGCACAAGGGTGCCAACAGCACACCCCATGGGGTGACCATTGTCTGTCACAGCCTCCTAGTGCCACCAACACAAGCCATGGCCACAAAGAGTGGCAGCTGTACAGGGTTCCCACAGCAGAGGCAGTGTGGGGCAGGCTGTCTAGGCTGACAAGCTGACCACTTCCCCCAGGACAACTGAAGACTCCACTGTCTCCTCAGATGGCTCCATTCAGTCTGTAAACAACTAATTCCTCTGCCTTTCTGACTCTCTCTTGGGGAAACTGCAGCTTTCCGAACTTCCCCCAGAGGAGAGAAAGGCCCAGCCCAGGCATAAGAATTGACTGTGCAGTGTGAGCAGGAGAGAGTGCTTCATGGTTATTTATCCGTGTTCTGTTAGCTTTCTATCACAGACCATGGTTGGGTGGACTGATGACAGACAGCTGCCTGCTACTCCAGAACGTCACCTCCCCTCAGTTTCCACAGGACTCCTCTCTGTGGCTATGAGAAGGGGCTGGACTTCCTAAGCACCCTTCCTTCCTACTAGAATGCTGGCTTCATGAGGGCTGGGATTTTTATCTCTTTGGTTCACTGTTGAATTCCAAAAATGTAGAAGAGCACTTGGTATACAGGAGAAGCACAATAAATATTTCTTGATTAAATGAATATTGATAAAAAGTAAAATTCTTCAAGTAGTATTAGTGGTTATGAATCTTTAGACATAAAGTAACCTGAAATACATAAATCAAAAACTATTAAAGACGAGACAGTGTGGCAAAATGATACACACAGATAAATGTTAAACATGCAAGAGTTTTTAGAATTCCTTTTAGAAAAATTAATAGATTGAGCAGATAAATTATAAAGGAGGATATAGAGTATCTGCATAATGAAAATTATAAGCCTAATATAATGAATATGGCTGTGGAACATTCATAAAAAGTGAGCATACATAAGGCTACAAAGAGAATCTCAGCAAATTCCTAAAACGTAGGACCTGTTTTTAAATACTGGCTTCTACTTTTTTGTATAACACTAAAACAAGGAATAGAAGTATGTATAAAGAAAACAATAAACTCATCTCTACATACCTCTATTGCTATAGATATAAAATATCAAGGAATAAATCAGGAAATTAAATCCAGCAATATATTAAAAGAATGACCCAATAGATTGCTACTCAAGAAATGCAAAATAATTGATTATTAGGAAATTATTAATGTAATCTATTATGCTAACAGATAAAAAGATAAAGATTTTTATTAATATTTTGATAAGTGCTAAAACAAATTAGGACCCATTTCTAATTTAGAAAACAACCTCTGATGATTTGGAATTGAAAGAAATTTCCCTCACTTTATAAAAGGTAATTACTAGAAATCAGCAAAAAGTAACCGTGTGCAAAACTGGAAATGGTCACATTAATATCAGAAACAAGACATGTATGCCAGCTATCACTGCTACTAGTCAACATTGTTCTAAAGATTTTACCAATCCAATAACCAATGGAAAAGAAATAAGGTATAAATTCCAATGATCATTACGTGCAAATACTTTTGTTTTCTCCAAAAATCTACTATAGTGGCAGTGAAAAAAAAAAAGAAAAAAGAAAAACCCATAATGACAAAGAGAATGAGAGAAGAATCAACAGCAGACAAGAAATTTCAACAAACTTTGGAAGCTGGCTGTGAGTGATGAGTGGTAGCTGACTCAGCAGAATTGAGGGAATGGAAGTCTAACTGGCAGCAGTGGGAGGAGTGAATAAAACTCAGGACAACCCTGGTGAACTCAGGACTCAGAAGTATCCATTACCTCTGAAGGCGGAGGCGCAGGACAGACTGAAAACTGGACCTTGCTTACCTGTCCCCTCCTCCACCTCCTATAACCAAGCAATGCCCCATAACTGCCTTTACTGCAGAAGGGCAGTTTAAGTCCAGAGAGGCTTG
Organism: Lyroderma lyra; assembly: GCA_004026885.1. NCBI lineage: Eukaryota > Metazoa > Chordata > Mammalia > Chiroptera > Megadermatidae > Lyroderma > Lyroderma lyra. The sequence continues at coordinate 164,793 of PVJL010002957.1, forward strand.
CACAGCCAGCCTGAGCGCAGAGGGGTGCAGGGGCCATCTCTCTACCCAGCCCCCTTCTCCCTCTGGGGCCTGTGCACTGCTGGCAGCTGAGCTTCCGGTTCCAGACAGCGCTCGTATATCACACGTGCAACACGAACACTTACTGGGCAGCGAGAGATACGGCTCTTCGAGTTAACAATCTGAAAACGAGATGCGGCCAGCCACAGGAGAGACATAAGTTTTTGGAGTGGTTTAAAGGCCTGGAAAAATCCCACTCCAGGCCAATCTGCAGCAAAGGAAATTCAGGGAGCACGTGGGATGGCTGTGATTTCCTGGGAAATTGGACCATCTATGGTGTCCCCGTTGATTGGGTTAAACCTCTGCTGTTTTTCAAGAAACTAACTAAACGTTCCTAGCTACAAAGTCCTTAAGCAAAATACGCTTCTTTCAGGAAAGGGACATTGAGGAAGGAGACCCAATCTAGGGAGAAGAGAGTGTGGTGGCTATCACAAAGACAAGTACAAAGCTTTTGTTCATTCAATGAGTCTTTATTGAGGCCCTTGGGAGCCGCTGTCGGACAGGCCTGTGCTGGTTGCTGAGGGGAATACAGAGGCACAGCAAGGCTCTTGCCTTGAGGAGCCATAGATGCCACTGGATCATATGAGGTAAGCATGGTTGAAGAGTTAAATAAAAGAACAGAGCAGGGAGCATAAAAGGCCAAATGGAAGGTCCCAGAGAATAGGCTGGGTTCAGAGAGACTCACAAGGCACCACGGTGGAAAGGGTTCAGAGCTGTCGGTGGCGGGAACCTTTCATTTCTGGGAAGCCTCAGGCCTCACCCTGGCTGAAGGGTTTCTTGCAGACCCAGTGATAGAGGGCACTGCACTTCATATCATTCCACTTCTCCTGAATATGGACACAGTCTTCAGTCTGCCCATCATTGTGCTGCCAGTTGTCTGGCTGATTCTCATGCCAAAACCTGGAGGGAAGAGGGCTTTATTCTGCTAGATGAAGGAAGGGTTCCTTTCTCTCACTGCGGCATAATGAGTGACATGGGTCCCTGGTAGCCCCAGGACAGGGACAGAGCTGGGGCCAGAGTCACCATGAGGTGGCTCTGCTGAGGTTGTCCTTAGTTATTAAGAATCAAAGGACAGAAAGGGTGTCTGACGCTGCAAGCCCCCACCCCAGAATTCATTCAGATACCTTGTGATCAGGGCAAGGCCCCTTGGGACCAGGACTATGTAGGATATAGTTAGCCAAAAGAAAAATCGGACACACAAAACAAGATCCATTCATAGGCTGCCTACCAACTTCAGGACCTGTCTTGTTCTGACAGCCCCCTGTGGAGGAGTCCAAGCAAGGATCACAACTATGCCCATGTGCAACACACACACACACACACACACACACACCATACACACCATACACACACACACACACACACACCATACACACCATATACATCATATATACATACACACATACACATGCATACATATACACACACACACACCACACCATACACACCATACACATCATCTACATACACACACCATACACATCATACACATCATATACACATACACACATACACACACACACTCATACACACAAAAACACACACCATACACACCATACACATCATATACACATACACACACACACACACACCATACACACACACACACACACATACACATACACACAGACATACACACATGCACACACACCATGCATACCATACACATCATATACACATCCACACATCATATACACACACAATCATGTATACCCACTTACACACACATTACACATACACACACACACATCCCACACAATCATACACACCCTATACTCATACATACACATCACACACACACACACACCATACACACATCACATCACACACATATCATATACATACAAGGGCTGTCTGGAAAGTATCCAGCCATGTAATATGAAAAATAGAGACATTTATGGCTGGATTTTTTCCAGACAGCCCTCATATAACACACACACAACACTAACACTTACTGGGAAGATATACACACACAGGACAGGGACACGCAAGAGTCTCTAACCAGGCCTGTCTGAGACAGTGCCTGGGACAGCACCAGACAGTGGCTGGACTCACGCTGTACTCTGGGTATAATCGAATGGTGTCCCATCTACCCAGTGCCAGGAACCCTCCTGGCCACTGTCCGTGAGGCCAATCCAGTGGTAGGTGGTTCTCGTGAACTGTACCAGAAAAGCCTGTAGAGAAAAGGCAGTGTTGTTTGACTTGTGCAAGTAGCTGGTTCTCCAAGCCATATATTATTGAAGAGGAGTCAAGGTCACCCCTCCTGGTCCTGGGGGCATGCAGCCCACTCCTCTGAAGGAGCTGGGCCCCTCCCTGCACCTTCCACAGTTTGTCCAAGATCTAAGGCAGCAGCCAGGTCCTCTCAAGGGAAGTCCAGCTTTTCCCATGGTGATTTGATGAGGACTGTGGCTTTACTGGGACAAAGAGACCTGGCCAGACTTATAAGAACAGTCTCAAGAGAACTTCAAGGATGGGCATTTCTGTTAGGTAATTAGACCAAACCTATTGTGGTCCTTTGTCAATAACCCTAGTAAATTCTGAAAAGGACCTTTGGCAGATGCGACACCCAGGGACTAGATTGCCTTTGGTGGTCCTCAAGCTCCTATGTGTGTGTCTGGTCTCCTGCTCAGGTCTCCTGCTCCTGGGCCCTCCACAGCCACCGGATGGTAAAATTGATGGACAACTAGAGAGGAAGCTGAGGGGCTAAACAGAGGGATGAGGAAGGAGCTATGCTCCCAACACTTTAAGGGCAGTCACCTGGTGCCACATCCCTGTGCCCTTCCTCACTGCTGACATCTGTGGGGTGTCTCCCTCATTCATTGAGGACATTGGGGTTTGCTTCTATCTCCAGTGCTAGAGGCTTGTTAGAACTCAGTCAGTACTTGCTCCCTTACCGACAAAAGCAACATGAAGCTGTCTGCCACGCCTGCTCCAAGGCCAAAGCACCAAAGTCCTTTATTCCCACACCCACCCCATCAGCATCACTCCAAGCCCACAGCTCTAACCTGCTCCTCCGCAGAAGTCACCGAGGCCAGGTGGGCTCCCTGGGACACACAGAACTGCTCAGCTTCATGCCAAGACTTCTTGACTTGAGAAAAGTAATATAAGTTGCTGCCGTGGACTCTCCAGTTTTTCAGGATCAGCTGGAGAAGTTGATCTGGAACAAAGGTTGGGAAGAAGAAAGCACCAGGGGCTGGCTGTGGATGCCTAAGAACTGGCCTTCCTGGCCTCTCCAGGGACTGACCACTGACAGTCACAAACCCATGCAATGCTTGATGCCCCGTGCCCTTGGGCAGGGCCTGGGAGGCTGCACCCTCAGCCCCACTACCCAATACACCAGGAAGCTACAGCCCAGGACAGCTGGCTTCATGACTCCAGGGGTCCTCAGAGAGCTTTGCTACCCAGACAACACTCTCTTTCCGGACTCCTACTTTCTGGCTCTACTGCCCTGTTTCCCAACTCATTGCTATCACGTGACAGTCCTCTGCACTTCAATTCCTGCCATGTCCCTGGGGAAGATATCACAGCCATCCCATAACATCACTCATTTCCTTGATTTCATCTCCATCCACTTCAGCTGCCCACACCCAGGACCATACCTGAAACCTTGTCACCACCTGGTCCGCCTGACCTTGCAATTTCAATTAGCACCTCCCCTGAGCACAAGTCCTGGTGGTTCTCCCAGCTCTTTCATCCCTCCCCGTCAATGACTCTCTGCTCCTTAACATCATCTACACCACATCTGTTTGAGATGGTGCCACAACAGACTTGCTTATTCATTCATTTATTCTTTTGTTCAGCATTCATAGTTCAGTGTTCCTTAACTTCGATGGACTAGGGACTGCTATACAAGGACCAAGAAGACATGATTCATGCCCTCAAGGAACTTACCGTCTAGTAAATGAGACAGATGTGAATAAAAGGTATTGGAGATGCATTGATTAAAACCCATGTGCATGTCAGAATAGAGGCGGGAAAGCGGGTATGGTCTATTTCAGCTGGACTGGAAATGGGGAACAGGAAGGACACCCTAGGTAAGGCATTCATGGACTGACCACCAGGTAGTAAGGGCCAAGGAGAGGATTCCACGCGGAGGAAAGAGTGGACACAAAAGCACAAAGGTGTGAAACAGCATGGCATGGCCTGATCTGTTGGAATATTTTGTGTCAATTCATGAGGGATCGGGGACAAACTGGGACAGGTTTGCCAGCATGAAATCGTACATCTTTTGTGCAAAAGCTTGACATTTTTTCCCCTGTGAGCATTGGGAAGCCCTGAAGGCCACTGGTTCCTTTTTCTCACGTCAGATCAAGCCGATCCTAACCTAGAAAAACCCTCTCAGGAAGTTCACCAAAATGTTAGAAGTGGGTTCATATAGAAATTTTCATGGAAATGTGAGTGGCAATTTTTTCATCTTTCTCTTTTGCAATATTTGCCACATAGATGTAGGTTTTATAATGTAAATACTGATGATACATTTTTTAAAATTCCTTCCTCTACCCTGCCTTCAACCTCACCTTAGCCTCGTCTCTCCTTTTCTCAGCCAAAGTCCTTGAATGACTCGTGCACCTGACCTTCCATTCATGCCCCGCTGACCATGGTCTGACCTCGAGACCACATACAACTCTCCACTAAAACGCCATTCCATTGACTTACTAACTGCTGGGACTCAGTGGATGTTTATTAGTTATTCTGCCTGGCCTCTCCAAGACATTTGCCAGGACTAGCGACTGCCTCCCTGAAATTCTCTCCTGCCTTGGCTTCCCCAACTGCACACCTCCTGGTTCTCTTCCTACTTCTAAACACCTTTCCCTCTTGCCACCTGAAGGTTGACTTCCTATCTCCATGCTCCTTCTTCTCATGAAGCATTTTATCTCGTGCAAATCCCCGCCTCCATGCCCACTGCCACACCAGAAGCAACATGCCCAGGGCCCCCACATCGGTGTCTGCTTCCAGGGCGTCTCTCCTACACCCTGGAGAGCCTGCAGGTAACATCCACTTGAATATCCCTACAGCATCTCCTACTCTGCATGTCCAAATTTGGCTGCTCTTCTGCCTGTTCTATTCCCCATCTCAGCAGAAGGCTGACCACATGTACCATTTTAAAAGGGACAGAAAACAATGGTACTGTCCTTTTTTGAATGGTACACATGGTCAGCCTACCTACTTAGTCATCCTCCTGGGAGCCCTTCAGTAGATCCTCATTTCCTGAAGGTTGAAACCCAAGCTCAGAGGCTTCCACCCTAGCCGGTGTCTTCCCAGGTCTGCTACCTTTCCAGCACAGTGTTTTTCAAACTGCAATTATCTGCTCATTAGTGGGTTGTGTCAGGGTGCTTTTGGTTTTTTTAAATTAAATTTTAAAATATCAGAGGACATTCATGCAATAAAAGTTTTATTTTTTAAAATGCGCGCACACGTGTGTGTGTGTGTGTGTGTGTGTGTGTCATACATGTACTGGGTCACCATGTAAAATGAATTGCGTGCTGTTCAAAGCAGTTTGAAAGCCACCATTCAGGCCCCTGCCCACTGTCCTGTCAGCCTGCCCCTCATCGACCGCCCTCTTGGCCAGTCAGACAGACCTGCCTAGTTTCCTGAACCTCGTGGTGTCACGTCTCCATGTGAACCTGCAGCTCGCTGAGTCTACTTGCTTGGCAAACACTGGTTTTCCAGGACTCAGTTCAAGGTCCATCTTCTCAACAAAGTATCTTTTGCTCTTTTCTCCCCCAAAAGATTACTTCCACCCCCACAGGAGGATCTCTTCTCTATACCAAAGAATGTCAGTCCCCAGAAGATCCCTCCTTTCGCTTCTTTAGCTCTTGCTCACCCCCAGTTCCTAGATTTGCTCCTAACATAACACCTGTTATGCCTCTCTGCATGTCTTTCAGGCGAGGCTGCTCTACCAGCCTGTAAGCTTCAAGGGTGGGCATCACATCTTACTCATCTTTATGCCCCTGACACATAATAGAGTCTCAAAAAATGTTGTCAGATGAATGTATGAATGCTGGGTGGTTTGTTACATATGTTAACTCATTTGATCCTCACTGTCAAGCAAATATTAGTCCCTGCTTTGCAGATGAGAAAAGTGAAGCTCAGAAAAGGTAAGCGACCTGATCGAAGTTCCATCATTTGTGATAAGGCTTCTGACCCCACTAGCACCCACTGTCCTTAGTACACACTGTCACCATCCATAATTTGTTTCCCAAGTGTTCATTTTGTCATTCTAGCCAGATGAGAAGCAGCTGGAGAGCAGGGACTATGCCTCCCTACTCCACCTCCATCACTTCCCAGGCACATTGAGCCTATTTGGTTGGCTTTGGCCCCTTCCAGCACCCATGCTCCTTCCCAGGGGCATGTATATGGTGAAGCAGCAGAAGGCCAAAGGGACAGGAGACTGCCCTCCCAAGGGACTGCACCTTCCCCAGGACAACCCCCTCCCTCCCACTTACTTTGGGTCTTCTGTAGCTGCTCCTGCGAAGCCAAGGCTGCACGGAGGCTCTCCAGGCTGCTCTGCTCCCCCTGGATTTTCGTAGTGAGCGCTTTCGTGTTCTCTAACTCCCCTTTTAGCCTCTGGATCTCAGCATTGGCCTTCTGCAGATTGCTCTCTAACGTCTGGGTCTTGGAGTTTAAGGCCACGGCACCCTTCATTTCTTGTTTTAGGGTCTGTATCTCTCTGCTGGCATTTTTCAAATGACCATTTAACACCTGAATATTGGAATTTAAGGTATTGGCATTTTCCAGCTCTGTTTTTAAGGACTGGATCTGAGCATCTGTCTGCTCCAGGCGGCCATTAGCTATTTGGGTCTGAGCAGTGGCCGTCTCCCAACCTCTTTTTAACAAGTGAATCTCATCACCAGTCCTTTCCAAATGACCTCTTAATAACTGGATCTCAGCACTCATGTTGTCTAAATGGCCTTTTGTAAGGATCTGAGTCTGGGAGTTTAAAGCATTTGCATTTTGCAGGCTTCCCTCTAGCTTCTGAATCTCAGCATTGGCTCCTTTCAAACCATTTCTTAAAACCTGATTCTGGGCCCTTAGGTCATTGACACTATCCAGATTGCCTCTCAAAACAAGGATCCAAGCATTAACATTCTTTAAACTATTGTTTGCCAACTGGGCCTGGGCATTTGCCATTTCTAATCCTGCCTTCAACGCCTGAATATCAGTATTGGCATTTTCTAAGTCTCTGCTTAACAGGTGGAGTTCAAGACTGGTGTTTTCTAAACTCCTTTTTAAGACACTCTGGGCCTGGGAATGTAAAGCATTTGCCTTTTCCAGATCTCCCTTTTGCTTCTGGATCTCAGCACTGGCCCCCTCCAAGGACCTCCTTAACACCTGGGTCTGGAAACGCAAGGTATTGGCATCTTTTAGAATGCCTTTTACCATCTGGATGTCAGCACTGGTGTTTTCCAGATGACCACTGAGCATCTGGATCTGAGAACTGACATTGTCCACTCTGCACGTCAAGGTCTGGATATCCGCACTCCAGGTGTGGGCATTCTCCACGTGGTCTTTAAACATCTGGATAGTCTCTTGCAACTCTGCCACCCTGCCAGAGTGGTAGGGATCTGGAAGGAGGAGATGGAGAAGGCAGCCAGAGAGGTCCGTCACATAAGGAGGCAGGCATTATTCAGGTTCTTGAAATTTCCAAGGGGAAGTCTACCACACAGCCCTGAGTGCTCTTCAAGTAGCCTGAGGGTGCCGTGTGAGACCCCGAGGGTGAGCCACCCGAGAACATGGGCCAAAACATGAACCAAATAAAGGCTTACTTAGCTATCCCACATGAACTGAGGGGCGAATCACGTGACTGAGAAAGGACAAGAAAAGAGTACATACTATATGATCTCTTTTATATAAAACCCTAGAAAAAGCCAAGTGATCTCGATCACAGCAAGTAGATCTGGGGTTGCCTGGGGATGAAGGGAGGAGGACAGACGCAAGAATGATAGAGGGCACAGCTAAACTCTGAGGGTCTCGCAGGTGTATACACATGTCAAAACTTGTCAGATTATATGCTCTAAATATGTGTACTTCATTAAGTGTCTATTATACCTTAATAAAGCTGTCCTTAAAAAAAAATCATACCTTTCTGTAAGAAGAGTGGAACCCATTCTGGGGCCTGGGAGTGTTACGGGAGAGGTTTGTCCCAGGCCCTAGGCACCCTAATGCCCCAGCTGCCTCCCCACAACCCGCCCCCACTGCAGCTACTCACCGTCAGGTTCCACGGGGAACTGCCCGGTAGAGTTGTCTCCTGGAAACTCTTGGAAGGAAGCATAGGCCTCTGGTGTAGGTACTGGATTCTGAAAAACTGAGATACCCCATTACTGGGTCAGCACTGAGCCTGGGGGAATAGGTTGCCCCACCCAGAGTCAGGGTTCCTAGAGGAGGGAGATGGCACCAAGAACCCCTCCGGGTTACCCTCATGGGCCTCTGCTCTTGGGAGTGGGAGCAGAGCATGTATCTGGCCTTTATGCTGTAAGGAGAGAGTCAGTGGGGTTCAAATTACCTAGGAGCTTACCCACAACAAAGAGGGCCAAAAGAGAGGTGATAATGGTCATGACCATGAATGCCAGGGTGGCCTGAACAAGCCTTGACATCTTGGGGGCTGCAGGAGCCACTGACGGGGAGTCCAGGCCTGCGGGAGAGACAGCAGAGTCCAGGAGAAGAGTGTGCTGTGCGGGCTGGGCAGTCAGCCCCTCGGGCTCAGTCTGCTGGCCTGTCGGACGGGGATGAGAACACCTGCCACACTTATCACAGAGAAGGGAAATGAAGTACTCTGAAACCTTCTCCAGGCTCTTTGGGACATACGGTGGCAACACAGAGGCTGAGAGAAGCCCACAGCCCAGAACCTGGAGGAGGTACACAGGGCACAGAACCGGGCACAGACAAGGAAGGCAAGAGAAGTGGTTTGATTGAAAGAAAGAACTGACATTGTCCACTCTGGACATGAACATTTGGATGTCCATGCTGCAGGTGGGAGGGAGGAGGGAAGAAGGAAGGGAGGGAGGGTCGGAGCAGGAACCCTGACCTCAGAGGCTCAGGGTCAGTCTCACTCATGAATCCTGATCAGAACAAGACTCACAGCATTTTGGGGCTGCTGCCTGCCCCACAAACTGCCATGGGTCAGTCCTGGAGCCTTCCTCTGCGGGGTCAGAAAGCCCCCTGTGCGTGTCCTGGGAAGGGTTGTGGTTAGGGATTGGGAGTATACAGGTAAATTCACTCAAAGGTGGAGAGACACCAGCCCAGCACCCCGACACCTCACGGGGTCAGCCCAGTGTACAGAGATGGGATTCAAACCAGGTCCCTCTGCATTCAAAGTTCGCCTTCTTTCTCTTGCCAGGTTGCCAACCTCAAGAAAAGGGTCTGGGGAGATTTCATGTGGAGACTAGGGCTATGCCCCGGGCAATGTGTCCTCCCTCACCTGACCCATCTTCTGTCCTTGCCTATTTGTTCTGGAGGCTGAGACAGAGATGAGCCGAGCTCTGGCCTGCCAAGGAGGGGCTGAGAAAAACGGTGGAGGGCTGGGGGCCAAGCAGGCCAGTCCCTGGTTGAGGATGGCCTGAGGTCCCAGTTTTCTCACCTGGGGGGTGGAGGGAGACACTCTGGTTGTCTGTGCAGAAGTGGACCTTGTCACTGTTCATTTCTGCTTCCTTTATCCTCCTGTGCTGCTCCCTGTCTCTGTCCCTGAAGAGTCGTGCTGTGGACCAGTAGTGGTAGGAAGGGAAGCTGAGATACCCCGGCCTTATATGCTCCTGAGCAGGTCCCACACCCCCAAGCTCTGACTCCCTCCCCTGCTGACCCTGCAGAAGCACCCCTGTGGGCCCCTCCCCTCGGGACTCCAGGCGCCACTCCGCCCCGCCCTGTCTTCTCCTTCTTCCCATCAGCCCTCACCCTTGCCCTCTGCTCGGGCCCATCATGCCAACCTCCACCCTCTGGTGGAGCCCCCAAACACTAGCCTCTGCCCCCAAATCACAAACACCTTCACCGGCAACTCAGGAGGGGGCCAGAAGTTCCTTCCCAGCTTTGCAGAACCCAGGACCCCGTGACCTGT